>LQHL01001718.1:3993-32166 GCA_001655755.1 Hemisphaericaspora haegerdaliae
GTCAGAACCAGAACCAGAACCAGTACTACTTGTGCCAGCTCCGCTGGCAGTGCCAAGATCAATATCAACATACGTATCAGCACTATTAACCCAAAACAAACCAATTGAAACCTCGGGCTTGATCCCAATCAACAAAGGAATCGATCCATACATGGGCAATCGAGAATCCTGCTCATATTCAAAAATATCAACATTGTATAATCGATAAGGTTCCGCCTTATCCACGGTATTTTTCAACAACAACGACCCAGAATGTTCAGGTATGCCATAGAGATGATTAACGCCCGTGAATGTGAAATCTAACCCGATTGACTCGGGGCCCAATGGTAATGTATCCGATTTTGAATCGGCGAATGAATCGGTAAACATATCAAATGGAGATTCGCGTGATGAAATATGTTTATCATTGTTGATTGATGATCTTCTATGTTCGATGTTTAAGAATTGTTTATCGTTGATTATCAATTGTTCTTGGTCATTATATAAAAATGTGAATTTAATCGGATTGAAATTGATAATTACTTTATGCCCTGGGGAATATGTCAATGTCATGTGCTCATGGGATTTCTCAAGCGCTGGTGATGACAATTGTTGTTTAGTAACTCCTGGTTTAAATGCCCAATCACTTGTTCCGTTATATCTATGTTTATTCAAATAACTTGGAACACCATTAAGCTCACTAACAGGGGGCTCATCCAAAGTAAACCTAAATTGATCTTCAACTAAACTTATGGAGAATACAAAATCAATTGTCGTGTTCAACATCCCGCCATTCATTCGTTTATGCACGATACCATTAACAACACCATCATTCCAATCTATACTTGTCGAATTGATAGAATAATCATAATAGGAACCCTCGGCACTACCAGATGTATGTAACTGCAATTGATTGGTAGCAAAATGTCGTTGTCGAGTACAAAATCCTGATTGTTGACAAGTTTTGAATAAGTATTGTTTGACTGCATTGACAGACACAATTAGAAGTAATAGAGACAACACGGTATGACTCTTCATGTTGTGTGTGTGGGGTCTGTCTTACTTCTGCTTGTTGGAAGGGGCGGAGTCTTCTTTGTATGGGTGTGGTGGATGGATGTGTAGGTGAAAAAGCCCATGGCATGGCAGTAGTCAAAAGAGTCGTGCAATTTGGAACATTTTTGTCTTTTTTGGTGTGAGACCAAAATCACTTGAACTTTTTCACTTAACACTTTGTATATGTGAGTTGTCTCTTAGAAAGGATCATTCCCCAGAGAGATAGTGAAAGAGATATGAAGGGATTACTTTACAAGTTGTGTTAATAGAGTATGGGAACCTAAAATCAAAACTGGAAAAGAAGCGTTTATTACTAGTTGATGATGAAACGAGGGAAACCAACAATAGGATATCCACCACGTTTTAACTTTAACCACTTTGGAATATTTCATCCTAGAAGAAAGACAGGATGCTCCTGACTGGTTGTCTACAGTATCACTTGGGAGTTGTGACTGTCCTAGCAATACCTTAGTCACATATAGAGTAAACCTTAGCCAATGCCGTTTCATTTATACACTCAGTATGTTCCTTCCTACAAGAATTAATTCAAATGATTAGACAGACAGACAGACAGACAATGAGAAGGACTGAAAGTGTCCATAAGTAGAAAACATTAACGACAGACAGTCAGACAGTCAGTCAGACAGTCAGTTAGAATCAACATTATAAATCAAGTCGTGTACATCAGCACAAAATATTCCTAAAATAGTTAAAATAAGTGTCACAGGGAGGAGACACCCAGACAGACAAGAACCAGCAACAACAAACAGACAGACAGAAAAAAGAAAGAAGGAAAAAAAAATTCAGACAAAAAAAAAATCTTTCCTTCTCTTTAACGTTTAAATCCATCAATCAATCGAACTGTTGCTTTATTCTGCCGCTTGGTTTAAGTATTTTGGACATACAGACAGACAGACTTGTAGATTGACAGCTTTGTAGAGAGAGAGATTGAGAGACAGAGACCGCGTGAGTGAGAGAGTGAACAGGCATCAAGAGACTGTAAACAACAACGGCAACATATCATTTATTGAGAGTATATAATTCCATCAGATAACCTTCCCACCCTTCAAAGTTGGTAACACTTACCATATACAGTACATATATATAGACACACGCACACACAAGATATGTCCTCGGAAAACGATAGAAAAAGGTCATTGGATGCAACATCATCGACCACCCCTCCAATCAAGCGGAGTAAACCATTACAAGAATTAAGTGAGTCTGGTCCATTGACTCAAGAAGACGTGGTTTATTTCCAAAAGGAAGCTATTTGGAGACAAATGACCATGTATAAACAACAAGTTTTACAATTCCGTCGAGATTTATCGCAACTTGAATTGGAATCGAAAAAGGCTAATAAGATAGTTGATGTATTATCTGGATGGTACCAACAAATAATTGCATTATTTGAACAGGAGGGTGGAGCTACTACTACTGGGGACGCTATTGATTCATTGTTGATTTCATTTGATGATTTGGAAGGTATATCTACTGATGACTTGAATGTCAAGAGAAATAAATTATGTAAATTAATTGCTAACAAAGTATCAATCAATGAATCTGAGACAATTGAGAAGTTAACTCAAGAATTAGGTTCAACTAAAGTTGTTAATCAACGATTAGTTTCACAGAATAAATCAATTAATGAAAAATTACAAGAATTGAAAGATCAAATATTGTTATTAAATAAAGAAATATCAAGATCTCAATCAAAAACATTGAAACGAGTAGATGATAGTCGAAAGACTGAAGAACCTGAACAAGCTAGTGAACAACCGGTCAAAGAAGAAACCCCAAATGGTGCTGCTGGTGCTGGTGTTCTGGTGGTCAAAGACGAAGAATCTGACGACATCAAGAAGGAATCACCTTCATCTGAAGAAATTGATAAATTGATCAATGAATTGGAAGAATTAAAATCAACGAATCAAATCTTAACTGATCAAATTACCAAATTAACTGAAACCAATAAAGAAATAGTTAACAAATCACTTGAATTGGAACATAAATTACATAATTTGGATGAAAGTGATTTAGATAACAATATTCATTATAATAAAATCGTGAAGAATAATCAAGCATTACAAGAACATATTGGCAAATTATCAAAATTAAATAGTAGTAATATTTCGAAATTAAATGAATTTGAAAAGAATCAAATTAATATTAAATCAATTATCGAAAAGGAAATCTTGGATGAAAATGATCAACTTCGAAATCAATTACATAAAAGTGAACAAGATTTAGTGAGAATTAGAACTACTCGTGATGAATTATTATCTAAAAATTCAATTTTAACTAGTCAATTACAAGATCAAAAAACCAATGAAGAATTAATATCTTTAAATAAAGCATTATCCGCCAGAATTGATCTGTTAACTGATGATGATGAGAAGGCTCATGCAGTAGCCACCACGCCAACAAGTAGTGCTAGCCCGGGAATAATTGATTTATCAAAAGAAGAATTAATCCAAAAAATCAATCAATTAAATAATGAAATTAAAGAAATTGAATTGGCATTTAAACAAACACGAGAAGTTTCATTAAAGAAATTACAATCATCAATTGATCAAGATAATTTAATTAAGAAGTTAACTATTGAAAAGAATAAGGCTGATCAAAAATATTTTGCATCAATGAGACTTAAAGATTCAATTCAAAGTGAAAATAAACTTCTCAAGGTACAAATTAATAAATCTCAAGAATTAGTTAAGAATCTTAATGAATTGGAAAAGCAATATTTAAATAAAATTGAAATTTTAACTAAATCATTAATTGATTATAAAATGATTAAAGATAATTCATTACAAGAAAATCAAAAGTTACAAGATAGTTTAAGATCATTAACTAATTCCAAATCAACATTGGAACAAGAAATCACCAGGAATAAACAATTATTGGAAACGAAAACCCAAGATTTCAATGAATTACAATCAAATTTCAATAAACAACAATTGGATATTAATAAATTGGATAAATCATTGAAATATACTGAAAATTTGCTTGAAAAATATAAATCAAATAATACAAATAGTCTATTGGCAGAAGATGAACAACAATTGGAAGCATTAAGATCAATAGCTAAATGTTCAGTATGTTCAAAAAATTGGAAAGATACTGCCATAACCGTCTGTGGTCATGTTTTCTGTAATAATTGTACTCAAGAAAGATTAGCTGCGAGATTAAGAAGATGTCCTTCTTGTAATAAAGGATTCTCAGCCAATGACTTGTTATCAATTCACTTGTGAGTGCCCTTGTTCCCCATTCAATTGTCATCCACCGCTTCCTTCCTTCCTTCAATTGTGTATATAATGTATATAATGGTCTACTGGATATGTAATAGTTATAGATAATGTATTAGTTTTAAATGAGAAACACCAATAATTGGTATAAGTCACGTGTACCAAACATTGATATTATTGCTGGTTATTAGAGTTACAGGTTTGGTGATTCTTTCAAACTTTTTTAGCAGATTAAACGCGTGTCAGTTTTCTTTAAAAGATCAAATTGCTGGTTATGATAGGTCTTTACGTAATCCTTGGAAAGTCGTGTGATCTGGTTAAAACCGTTACGACCAACCTTAACCAGTAAAATGAACTTTGGTTTTAGTAAAGTGCAGAAGAGTTTACCCGGACGGTGGCGAGCAAATAAAAATTAATTTTTTTTTTTTTTCATTTTGAACAAGTCATCAGTTTTTTTTCATTCACTTTTCTTTGTTTGAACCAGAAGAAAAATGTCTGAATTCTCATCATTGCTATTTGTAAGCCAACAATTTCATACAATGATATGTATATGTTTGGTTACAGATTGACTCAGGTTATTCTCCTTTATGCTTCAACCAACGACAAAGTGAAATGAGAACGAGTTCTCAGTACAGTTAATTATACCTCAAAAAAAAATAGGGGGGGTGTAAAAATTTTAAAGTTGGGCTGGTTTAAAATCTTTTTTTGTAACAAAAAATTTTTACTGATTAATTTTATTTTTCTGTCTGTCTGGTGGACACTAAACAAAAGTTTGCTCTTTTCGGGATGCATATAAAAAAACACCAAATTCCTCAAATTTTAATTTGATTTATTTTTACTTTTTTTCTCGACTTGCTTAATTCTTATTGGCTGAAAAAAATTGGTGTTTTTACAGGTTATTCCAGTTTTTACATCTTAAGATAAATTATTTTTTATTTTGCAGATTAATTTTTTTTTGGTTATAAATTAAAAGAAATTTGCACTTTTTTTTTTTTTTTGGGAAGGGGAATTTGAAATTGACAAAAAAACAACACCAAACGGAATTACCCGGAATTTCGGAATTGGCTGCAAAAATCGGCTGAACCAAAAAAGAACAAACAACTACTTGGATTGAAAAGAACATAAGAGTTATCTCCTATCTCCTATTAACTTACGAGAAACTTTCTTTAATAAGCAAACAGACAGTATGTCACAAGTTGAAGCAAATACACCGGTCCAGACACCATCATCAGAAAGCTTCAACAAGATGGATGAGTCGTTGATCCAACAACCACAAACACAACACGAAGATCAGGACCAACAACCACTGTCACAAATACAAGACGAGGTGACACAATCACTTCAACAACACCCACTTTCACCGCCTAATCCTTCACCAACTCCAGAGAAACGTAAATTGGAAGATGAAGATCAACAGGAACAAGAATCTGATTCGAAGAGAGTGAAACCTGATGTTGTGGCGACAATCGAAGAGGAAGAAACGGTAGAACCTGCTACTGCTGAAGCTGAAGAAGAAGTGAAGGATGAAATAATGGCTGAACCAGAACCACAACCTGAACCTGAAACAGAACAACAACCAGCATCAGAATCACAAGTGGAAACTGAAGAAGTAAAACCTGCTGAATCAACTACTGAACAACCAGCTGTTGAAACAACTACCGAATCAACTGAATCGGGCCCATCATCTACTACAGTTGCAGTTACAGCATTACCTGCTACTACTGAACCGGCACCAAAACCAGCACCAGAGCCTGATATGAACAATTTACCGGCCAATCCAATCCCACCTCATCAGGCAAAATTCGCCCTTAATACCATCAAAGCAATTAAAAGACTTCGAGATGCAATTCCATTCTTGCATCCAGTTGATATTGTTAAATTAAACATTCCATTATATTATAATTTCATCCCTAGACCAATGGATTTATCAACTATAGAACGTAAGATCACATGTAATGCATATGAAGATCCATCACACATTGTTGATGATTTTAATTTGATGGTTAATAATTGTAAGAAATTTAATGGAGAAGCAGCAGGTATTTCCAAAATGGCCATGAATATTCAAGCTCATTTTGAAAAACATATGTTGAATTTCCCACCTAAAGTATTACCTACTTCAACTGCATCTACTCCAATTACAAAATCTGCATCTCCAGCGGGAACTACCAAGAGAAAGACGGATTTGACCGGAGCTTCTTCATCCTCATCGTCATCAGCTGCTGCTGCTGCTGCAGCTGCTGCTGCAGGTGGTAAAACTGGATCATCCACCCAACATCGTGATTCAGTTGCTGCCCAAAGACCAAAAAGAACCATTCATCCTCCAAAATCAAAAGAATTACCATACGATGTTAGACCAAGAAAGAAGAAATTCGCTGCTGAATTAAGATTCTGTAATCAAACTATTAAAGAATTAATGTCTAAAAAACATTATAATTACAACTTCCCATTTTTGGCTCCTGTTGATGCGGTTGCATTAAATATTCCAAATTATCATGAAATTGTTAAAGAACCAATGGATTTAGGTACTATTCAAACTAAATTGGCCAATAATCAATATGAAAATGCTGATCAATTTGAACATGATGTTAGATTAGTGTTTAAGGATTGTTATATTTTCAATCCTGAAGGTACTGATGTTAATATGATGGGTCATAGATTAGAATCTGTTTTTGAAAAGAAATGGGCCAATAAACCAGTTCCTGAACCTACTCCACCAAGCTCTGATGTTAGTGATGGTGAAGGTTCAAGCGAAGAAGATGAAGATGATGTTGAAATAAATGAAGCTATGTTATCGGAAGTTCCAGCAATTCAATTTTTAGAAAATCAATTGATTAGAATGAAAAAGGAATTGGATGAATTAAAGAAGGAACATCTTAAAAAATTAAGAGAACAACAAGCTGCTAAACGTAAAAAGAAGAAGGCTAAACGTGCAAGATCTAAATCTAAATCTAAGGATCATGGTCATGGTCATGGTGGTCATGGTCATCATCCACCTCCAAAACTTACTCCTCCAGCACCAGTTGTGACATACGAAATGAAGAAACAAGTTTCTGAAACAGTTCCAAACTTGAATGATAAGAAATTACAAGCATTAATTAAAATCATTAAAGATGATGTTGAAATTAGTAATGAAGATGAAGTCGAATTAGATATGGATCAATTGGAAGATCGTACTGTGTTGAAATTATATGATTTCTTATTTGGTAAGAAATCTTCTTCAAAAATGGCAAACAAGAAGAAAATCCCAATTATGGGTTCTAATATTGATGAATTGGCCCATTTAAGAAGTCAATTGGCTCTTTTCGATGATGGTGCAAGTGGAAATGGAAGTGGTGGTAATGGATTTATGGGTATAACTAATAACAATGATGAATCATCTGATGACGATGACGCATCAACTGAAAGTTCTGAAGAAGAATAGATGAGATGTTCCGTTTTTTCTTCTTTTTTTTGATTTTGATTTTGTACATATACTAGATTTGACATGAGTGGTCACTTCTTGATTAATATATCATACAGGAAATGATTTTTAGAGCTAATTCTTCCTTTTAGGTTCTTTGTTTTTTAATAAATAACTTTTGTATTATAGCTTTATTTTTTGAATATATAACCAGATGTATATTTAGCTGCCTTTCTCTAATGACTACAGTTCGACCTGAATAACTCTCTCCCTCTCTCTCTCTTCTCTGTTTATATAGTATTCGTTGATGGAGTAAATAAATCTGTTGATAATGGGCCGTACACGACATTTTAATTTCTTTTTTAATCTGCAAATATCAAAATTGCAATTTGCAAGATCATCTCTTTGATTGTTACAACTCAAACCAGAGATACACACAGAAAAATGCCAGAAAAGGCGACGTCGGAGACGATGCGTGAGGGTCGAGATCCACAATACAATCCACTCCATCTAATCAAACTATCCAAATCGCAAAATAGACCGGCATATATTGCTGGTCCAATGGTACGATACTCGAAATTACCATTTCGTGAATTAGTTCGTTTTTATGGTGGTGATATTATATATACACCTATGATCCTTGCAAGAGAGTTTGTTAGAAATGATATTGCTAGATATTCGGATTTCACTACCAATAATAATGATAAATCGGTTATTGTTCAAGTTGGGGTTAATAATGTTGAAGATTTGTTGAAATTTACTGAGATGATTCATCCTTTTGTCGATGGTATTGGGATAAATTGTGGTTGTCCGATTAAAGAACAAGTCAGAGAGGGAATCGGTGCTGCCTTGATGACAGAACCTGACTTGGTGGCGTCTATGGTCCAAGCCGTCAAACAAAAATATGGAAATAAAGTATGCATTGATACCAAGATCCGTATTCATCCTGATATAAATGATACTAAATCATTTGTAGATAAGGTGATACTGGCAGGTG
Source organism: Hemisphaericaspora haegerdaliae (assembly GCA_001655755.1). Lineage (NCBI taxonomy): Eukaryota > Fungi > Ascomycota > Pichiomycetes > Serinales > Debaryomycetaceae > Hemisphaericaspora > Hemisphaericaspora haegerdaliae. The sequence goes on from LQHL01001718.1 coordinate 12,668, forward strand.
TTGATTTCATTACTGTTCATGGACGTACCAGAACAACTAGATCTTCTATTCCCGTGAATTTAGACGCCATTAAAACTATACGAGTCCATGTTGATGGTAGAGTACCTGTCATCGCTAATGGTGATTGTTTTTCACTTGAAGATTGTAATAGAATCGCTGAAGTCACAGGCGTTGATGGTGTAATGTCTGCTCGTGGTGTACTTTCTAATCCTGCACTATTTGCGGGATTTAGTAAAACTCCATGGAGTGCAATTGAAATGTTCATGCATTTATCTACTTGTTATGGATTACCATTTAGAGTTGCTCAACATCATTTTTCAGAAATGTTGGATGATATAATACCTAGAGACTATGTTAAGGAAATGAATGAAACTACTTGTATGATAGACTTGATAGATTGGTTTGATAAATACTTTGTTTTAAAGAGGAATGGGGATGTTGGATTTGCCACTGCAACAGATCCAACATGGCATTTGGATAAATTGGAAAAATTAACTTTATAGATTTATGGTTTTATATAAATAATTGTACTAGTAGATTTTAATAGAAATTATATATTACAAATTATCTTTTATTTATACCTTTGTAAATTCAACAATATCAAGATTGGCCATCGATACACTTTTGGTCATGTTGTTTACTTTATAAATACCAACAAGCTGTTGTGCCAATTCAAACATATTGTTTCTTAATGAAATAACCACAAACTGAGCGTTCTTTGTTCTTTCTCTAATATAATTAGCAACAATGGAAACATTTCTAAAATCTAAGGCTGCATCAATTTCATCCATAACATATAATGGTGTTGGTTTATATTGATGTAAGGCAAAAACCAAAGCCAAAGAACTTAATGTCTTCTCACCTCCTGATAAATTCGAAATATTCTTCCATGATTTCTTAGGAGGCATAACGCTAAACAATATCCCTTCGGAAAATGGATCTAAACTGTCGACAAGTTCAAGCTCTGCATTCCCTCCCATAGTAATCATTCTATACATATCCTTTAACGTCATTGAAATTGTATTGAATCCAGTCATGAATTCGTCTAATCTCTTTCTCTTCAAATCTTCACAGTAGTCCTTCTTCTCATTACGTTCCTCAACAGCATTGTTTAAATCGTTCTTTCTGGAGGTGTATTCAACAATCTTGACCCCATATTCTTTCAATACTTCGATATCTACTCGAACTGATGACATATACTCTTCGATTTCGTTGATTTGACTATCAATGGATTCTAGATCCACATCAAGGATCTCTTCCTCAGTAAGTTTTTCAATCTCACTACTGTTGTATCTCTTTCGTTCTTCTTCATTTTCAAGCCAATAAATATATGGTTGAGTGTCACGAACGATTAGACTTTTAAGCTCACTTTGATCCTCCTTGATGAGATGTTTCAATTTCTTGATCAGACCTTGACATTTTTCTAATTTATTTTCAATCTCAAGCTCAAACAGTTTGAATTTATTGATTTCTTCTTGTTTTTCATCAAGTTGAGTCTTTAGCTGTTCTAATTCATCATCCTTCTCAAACTTGACATTTTCAAACTTTTTAAGCTCTTCCTCTATCTCTTTCAATTGAATAGAATTATCTCGTTCATTCCTCTGTAGTTCTTCCAATTCGACTTGAGCTACTTCTTGTTCCTTCGTAGAAGATTCGATGGTTTTGGTATGTCTTTTAATTTCATTTTCAAGTTTCTTAATTGTCATTCTATCCCCCGATGTTTTATCATGAATGATTTCAAGCTGCTGCTTAAGAGAATCAACTTTTGAATTCTGCATTTTGAGATCAACACCTCCAGCTTCCATAATTTTTTGTTCTAAAACTTTGATTTGTTGTTCATATACCGTCATTTCCGATTTAAGTTGGGATCTCTCAATCTTTAATTGTTCAACTTCTTGTTCCTTACGGGAAATTTGCTGTTGGAAAGGATTGCTTTCTTCCATCTTTTGTTGTTCAGCAATTAAAGTTTTACAAACTTGCAGAATTTCCTTCTTCTCTGATGCCAATGATTGAATATCCAATTTAAGTCTCGACAAGGCAAACTCAGTATCTGGTTTAAGATCCCGTAATTTCTTCAACATATTAACTTTCTCTTCATATTCAACGCTGACCTTCTCAAATTTAACTTCCATCCCATTCAATTTATCTTTCATTTCTTCGAGATCTTTCTCACTAACTATTGGGTCTGCGTCTCCACTGGAATTAGAAAGTCTCATTGCACCTCTAGAAACATAATTACCACCACCAGACATTGTACCTGATGTATCAACCACTTTACCATCCAATGTAACAACTTTCCATCTTTTTGCCCCATAAGCAACTTTCTTAGCTTCTGTTAAATCTGGTGCAACCAATGTGTCAAAAATTTTACTATAGAATGCAGGAGCAAATTTAGAACTAGTAGGTTGAATCAAATCAAAGAGTCTCTTGATTCTAGATGGATCCCCTGGAGTTCGAATTGGTGCTAAATTGAAGCTTTTCAATTTGTTTAAACAGATGAAATTGGCATATCCTAGTTTATTCTTTCTTAAATATTCAATACATGCCTGAGCAGTTTCAACAGTTTCGACAACCATAGAATCTAAACCACGAGAAGCTGTAGATATAGCAACATCATATTGTTCATCAATAGTACCGAGATCACCCAATCTTCCATAAAACCCATCAATTCTACCTGATTTGACTAAACGAAGCAAGGCAGTTAAAACTTTGTTCTTATTTTGAGAGTTGTAAAAAATAGATGATGATTCTTGAACTTTTTGTCTTTGAGCAATTAATGTAGATTTCATGTTTTCCAACTTTTTCTGTTCAAGTGAGACTTGTTCGTCACCTAAACCGATTTGTTCTTCAATTTTTTCTAACCTTGTTTCAGTGTCTCTATATTCAGCCTCTTTTTCCTTTCCTTCCTTCTTGATACTTAAGAGTCTTTCTTTGGCCTCATCAAGACGCTTGGTAGTATTATTCATCTGTTCACGAAGAATTTCAATGTTAGAGTTAGCTAATTTAATTGCATTATTCTTTTCTTTGATTTTATCATTCCAAGGTTCTAACTTCTTTTGCAACACTTCAATTTCTTTGGTGAACTCAGAGGTCTTTTCAGCCAAGCTTTGTCTAATTTCATCAAGTTTTGTTTCTTCCACTTCTAATTGAGAATTCAACTTTTCAACTTCATTTTTGAATTGTTCTGATGACTCGGCATAATTTGACAATTTTTGATTAGCACTAGTTAAACTATGTTGTGTCGTTTCTAGAGTTTTCGTTACCTTTTTTAATTTATTACTGAGATTCTTTGATTTTTCTTCCATTGAAACACCTCTTTTGGTGACCTCTTTTTTGCTTTTAACCAATGCATCAATCTGTAACGAAAGCTCCTTAATGGATTTTTCAATATCCTTTTGCTTCGCCAACTCCTCTTTCATACCGTCCAAAAGTTCCTTGTTTGCTTCTCGGCCATCTTCTAATTCCTTATTCAAGGCTTCTTGTTCTTTTTCTCTTTCATCAAGCTTCTTTTCACAGTTGTAGATATTGACTTGAAAGTGAACACTCTTGCTATTAACCAAACGCTTTTCCATTTCCAAGAATCGAAGAGCTTCCACTTTCTTTTCTTCTAATTGATCTTTATCCTTTTCAACTAAATCAAATCTATTTGACTTTTCCACACAGACTTCATTCAATTCTTCAATCTGTTGCATACTATCTTCTATCAATTTCTTATATTTTGTTGTACCAATGATATCTTCAAGATATTCCAATAAACCATCATCATTGTCCTTTTCAGCCTTTGCTTTCATCTGGGCAATCGACTCGACTTCCCCTTGCAAAATCAAGAATCTTTTATGATCCAAATCAATACCTTGTTGTTTAAGCAAAGTGGTTACTTCAGTATAATTACTCGATTTTCCATTTATATAATACAGCGATTGATTACTCCGGAATGCCTTTCTAGAAATCACCAATTCTGAATCCGCTACCTTTGCTGCTTTCTGTGGTACGTTAGGGTCATCTAGCACCATCTGAAAATGTATGTCAACTTGACAAAAATCTGGTTTATTACCACCTGAATTATGAATTAACTCTGAAAGCTTACCTTGTCTCATTTTCAGGGCTCTGAAACCGAAAACAAAAAGCATGGAATCTATAACGTTCGACTTCCCACTCCCGTTGGGACCAACCACCGCTGAAAAGGATGAGTTAAATGGTCCAATTGTTTGAACACCAGCATATGATTTGAAATTTGTAAGAACCAATTTTTCAATAACTAATCTTGGTTCATTTGGTTTCTGAATATGCAAGGTTACGTCTTTTCTCTTTGATGGAGACAGTAGAAGGACTTCATTTTGCTGTTGTGAATAATTGAGCACTGTTGTTGCTTCCGATGTGTCTAGTATTGGCTTATTGACGCGTATTTCCTGTTCTGACTCTTGTTCTGGTTGTGTTTCGTCTCCTTCCTGTTTCACTACCAGTTCAGGTATTTCTAAATTAACAAGCGATACTTGAATATTGGAGGTCTCAGTTTCAGGATCTGACTTGGTATAATCTGCAGATTCTGAGTCGCTCCTAATCTCAGGAACCTCATCCTCTATATTTTCCATGGCTGTCAGCCTTTCTGCAGTACGTGTATGTTGATGTTCATCTGGCAGCAAAATATTCGCTACCAGATCATCATATAGTTGTGATACTTCTTCAGCATCTGATTTAATGATGGTGGTGGTTGCGTCTTTAACTGACAAGGAAAGATTCTTCAGTTCATTGATATTCTCCTCGTAATCACTATTGTTTATGAAAGTGCTATCATCTTCACTTTCAGGTACTACTACTCTCTTTCGTTTCATTATTATACTGATAAATATTATTAATATACAAAAGACTTACTTACTCTTCTTCTTCTACAAGTAGAGAGACAATTCTACATGAAAATCAAAACAAAAAAAAATTGGCAGATTTTTGCGCGTTTTGCACGACCTTCTCATTCATTTTAACCCAACACCATAAAGATGAAACGAGGGATGACTAGTAGTATGATTCCCATTGGGTTAAGACTCTGAACAACCCTAATCCTTGTTCTTCTTTTCTTTCTTATCTTTCTTATCTTTCTTATGCTTCTTTTCTTTCTTCTTTGACTTTTCAGTTTCTTCTATTTCTTCACTTTGTTCTGATTCTTCATCGTTTTCTTGTTCCTCTTCTTCTTCCTCTTCCACATCGACATCCTCGCTCTCTTCATTCTCGGATTCATCAAATTTTATTTTCTTATTAGGTGGTTCCGATGTTGTTTCTTGTGCTGATACTGGAGCTGGAGTTGGAGCTTCGGATATTATAGGAGGAAGACCTCTTAAGTTTCTTTGAATTCTCTTCAACTGACTTAAAACTGCGCTTGAATCACTATTCTTGGATAAACCTTCATTATTCTCCGATACTATACCAGCAGCATTGGCTTCACTTGAATTGATAAATTCAGTTACGATTCTTTCGGCATCGGAACCAGTTATATTTTGTGAATTGTTTATTCTAACTGTAGTTGGAGTATTTAATGTGGATGGAATCACTCTTCTACTTCTATATGTTGACATTTTCTTTATCTATTTTGTATGTTTATAACAGTCTTGTCTCTACATTAAAACTAATTGAAAAATCTTTTGGAGATGATGATGCTCTTCTCTCTCTCTGTAGGTTAATTAGTGATGATATTTACACTGTGCTTGTAGAGCCAACGCGTTAATTTCAGCACCAACTGGAAAAAAATGTTTTTGAAAAATTAACAATTAATCATAATCACGATTACATAATTATCCCCACTGGGTTAAGTAGGTATTAGTTTAAAAGGTATAGCAGCATGTTCTCAAGTATTTTAAGACTGACAACTAGGGGATTGCTTAGTAGATCCCCTATTATGATGAACACTCCTTCTATAACATCTAAAATCACTACCAATATGTCATTGATACCTACTTCTTTACCAATACAATCGCCAATGCAATCCATTATGGGTTTAATGCAAAAGAGATTCAAAACTAGAGGTAATACATATCAACCATCTACTTTGAGAAGAAAAAGAAAGTTGGGTTTCTTAGCAAGACTTAGAACTAGAGGAGGAAGGAAAGTTCTTGAAAGAAGAAGAGCTAAAGGAAGATGGTACTTGACTCATTGATTTTAATGATAATCGTGGGATCTAACTAAATCAAAAAAGAGAATGATTATATGATAATAGAATCACTTGTACATAAATATTTTTAAAAAGTCATTTTAATATACACAATAATTTATTATAGAATGAAACATTATGCCTTACCTAACATTTTGGAATATTGTACTTCAATTTCGTAAATAAGCTTTTGTAAATTAACAATTGCCAATTGATGAGTTGCATTAGGGAATTGATTCCTATGTAAACCAAACCATTCTAATGGAGGGGTTGCATTCCCTAATTCTTTAATCTGTGGTGCCTCTATGATAGGTGGTGCTAGTGGAGAATAACGATATTTAGATGAGCTTTCAACCTTGTCAAATGTTTCTTTAATCGCATCATCAATTTCCTGTGATGGTGCATCTTTTATAATTGAATCTTTACTTCCATTCTGGTTTTCATTAAATGATTCCATCTTCTTTCTATAATCAAATCTTGACTCAAGAGCTTTTTTATGAATTGAATACATTTCTCTAATGAAATTAACTGATCCTAGATTCCAACGAATGTCAACGGTACCACCAAAAGTAGATTGAAACAAATATTCAATCAAATCCTCATTAGTCTTCTGGAATGTTCTCATAGAAATTTTAAACGATGGAAATACGAATATACCTCCCCCTCCTGCCTTATGGGCATGCTCGACAAATTCAGAAACTGTACAATCCCTAATGAAATCTTCCAGAATCACCTCTAAGACCGATAATGATACTTTCAAATCATTAAATTTAATATCAAGTTCGTTCGAAATACCTGTAGAATATTCATTTTGTTGAAATTTAGCTCTCGATTCATCAAGTCGGATGACTAACGCCTTGGAATTATCAAAGGAAGAAGGATATATATGAACCAAAACTTGACCAGCAGAAACAAGAATCTTTGTCTGTAATTTTTTCACCACTTCCCGAGCACCCTTACCTTTATCTAACTCTATAACTGTTTTGGGAACAGATCCGCCATTCGTGGACGAATCCCAAAGGGTTTCCTTATATGATCTTTTATTCTCTTGTGCCATTCTTGAAATAGCGTTTTGAATATCCAAGAAATTGGATTGAGTCAATGATGTGATGTATACTTCAGCGGTATTAAACCTAGCAAAAGCAAACAAATGATCCTTTGCAAGAGAGACTTCACTCTTTCTATTGTAGACATCAATAGAAACACCTCCAAGATTAACCAAAGCAATAACATGGTCATCAAATGAAGTTTTTAATTGTAACGTTTCAATACCTCCGGATATCAAAACTAATGGAACATCCAATGTAGTTCCCAGTCTCAATTCCCAACAAATTGCAGTATGAAGGTTGATATTCTCAATTAATAAGTTCCCACCCAATCTACCTTCAGAAACTAAACTAATTGAGTCTATTCCGGTTTTCAAATCTTGTGACCAATCTATGGATTTCTTGGATACTGCCCAAAAGTTACTTATGTCCAATTTGAAATTACCCAATGATTGACCAAAATCTACTCTAAAGCACGCATTTGAAACTAAGAATGTAACAATCCAAGGGAATGCATATGTTGTGGAAACTTCTCTAAACCTAGAAGAAATGTTCTTAGTTGATACTGATGAAGTTGTAACAAGCTTTTTCTTTGAATCATCACCACGCTCTTCCTCGAAGAGGCTTGAATACACTTCCTGATATTGTTTAGGGAACCAAATATCTTTAAATAAGTCAACATCTTGATATTGTTTAAGATTGATATAACAATCAAAATCTGTGAAGCAACCAGATGTGTACATACTGGAGACTTCTCCAAGTTCAAATGCACACATTAACAAAATAGTTTGGATACCAGTAGAAGCACTAATCTCTCTAGAATAAATATGTTGCAAAGATGCTGACACATTATCAAATAATACTGACAATGTTACTCCAGTATCATTTGCTTCGCTGGTATTTGCCTGAATATACAAACCTTCGATTCCAACAATTGCTGCCACTTTAGCGGTAGGCTCACAACTTAATGAAAGTGCCTGCTTTTCGATTCTCAAACCAAAATGAATATCCATTTCTTGCAACATATCTTCAACAAATGTGGTTTCCTTAACTTCATTTGATTCCATATTATCGTTTTTGATATTGTTATTATCAAGGTCGCACTTTGACTTCCTCATCATTGACTTCATTCCTGTAATTAAATCTGCAACAACAGGTACACATTTTGGATACAATTTGTTTTCTGAAGAACCAGTTACCACCTCACCCTGTAATGCTCTTCTTCTGTCAGCTTTCTTCTCTAAATACTTAAATGCAACTTTAACAGCTGGTGAATGTAAAAATAACGACGGTGATTCGGCAGTTTCCTCATCTTCTAACCGGTATAACAAAACATTAGAACCAGCAAACGTAGATACAAATTCAATTGATTCGAAATCAGACTGTATGGTTGGCGAGGAGGGTGGTTCCTCTGTTTTGGTTCGTTTGATAAAAGATGACTCTTTCTTAACCTTTTCTCTTTTATCTAGAAATTGTTGAATATTAGTACACAGATTGACAAAATTTTCTAACATTCCAATTGATGTCGATAAGAATTTCACATCAAGCTCGTCACCATGCATTGTTATTCGAACATGCTCGCCGTCAACTCTCTTGTCAATAGCATATCTTAATTGAATGGTAGGTAAAAATGCTCTATTCAAACCGGACTTTTCCAGCAGTGAACTGTAAAAATTCGATGATCGTGATCCATTAGCTACGGAGAGATATGCTTCCATCAATGTGAACTTTCCTAAATTCTCTTCAGTTGCAGCGAAGAATCTTTCTGCTCCAATTATAATACCCGGATATTGACTCGTTCCATCTGAAAACAACCATCCACCACAAAAGTTATATGCAAGGAATTGAAATGTTGAAATTCGTGAATAAACCACATCAGCGATTGCTGATCTTGGAACCGAACCGGATTCAACAGACACCACATTATCTTTCTTCTTTTCAAATGCTTGTTCGGGCATAAATTTAAGAAGCTCATCAGTAATAGAGATTAATTTGAATGTTGTTGGTTCTGATAAACACAAGCGACAATATTGAGATTCGCATTGTAATGTTTGTCGGTTGTTCGTGTTTTCTGAATCATTTAAAAGTCTAATCACCATACTCACATCGAGGATGTTTGATAAACCAATAGGAATGCTCCTATCCATCAAGGATATACGTGTAGTCGGGATTGATATTTCACCATATATAGGTACTTTCAAATTGATACTTGTCAACTCGTGATCAGAAATATTGGCAACATTAGATACCAAGATCCCAGCCGATTCAACTTCAAATGATACCTTCGTCTTGTGAACAAATGTGGAAACTCCAAAATAGTCATTTGAAAACTTATACTTGAAAGCAATATTTTTATTCTTCTCTTTCACTGTTTCGACCTTCTGCGTATCATGATCAATTGGTTCACTAGCTACACTTGTACTCTTAGTGCTCAACAAACTGTCAATTCTCTTAACTCTCTTTTCTACGCTTGGTACTGCGTCAATAATCAGTCTAACTGTTTCAATCAAATCAGGTATGAATGAACGAGTATAATGTACTGATGTAGCCAGTGAAATTAACAACAAATCATTTGTTATTCCAATCTCAGTCAAGTTCTTCACTTCAGAACTATTTATATCAAAAATACTGTTCTTATGCAAGTCAACTTTACAACTTGCTCTTTTCAAATGTGACTCAATAAAAACGTCCTCATGCCTCTTCGATATCACAATCTCGGCCCCTGAAAATGCCCCACCAATTATAAATGGATTGAGTAGCTCAACGCTCCATTCAAATTCCTTTAGATTTATCTTTGCAGATATTTGCCCAAACTGATCTAACACAATGCTATTTCCAGAAGTGGCTATCGATACTTGCTTGTTCTCTTCGTGTTTGGAAAATTCATCGACTAGTGATTTGATATAGACAACATCATTATCAAGTATCTTCTCCAAGATATCTGGAAACTGTGAAGTCTTATCTAATATTCTTAAACCAATTTTATCCAACTCAAAATCCAAATGAACTGACTCTTTGTTGGATACCTTTGTCTTACCAAATACCCAATTTAATCCTTCAATTCGATTACTGATCAAATGATGGGAATATTGCCATAAATTTGCTTCAAAGAACTTAGAAGTAAAAGCACTCAGAAACGTCTGAAGGTGGTCACAAGATTCAAATGTAGATAACACACCAGTTCCTCTAAACTCAAACGATGTTGCTGGTAGTGATATTTGTTGATTTACATGATTGATGTTAAAAACGAAATTTGCCTTCGATAAATTTGCTTTATTGGCTGGCGTTGTTATTTCACCTCCGTCATTATCATGCTTAATCTTCCATTCTCTATGTTTAATTGACTTAATTTTATCAAAAGTGTGAGTAGTGATTTTACTTTTATATTCTACCAAATTGAAAATCACGTCTACTGCCTTATTAATGATTGATTCTTCCACAATTTCATTCAAACTAACTGAAACAGATACTCTATCCAACAGTATGTAATCAGCATCGACTTGCGATAAGATATTCGCCGCTATTTGTGATATAACTATTTGAAATTCAGAATCTATTTTTCCAGAAATCAGTTGTGCAGTTTGATTAAAAATCTTTCTGAAGTATTCCAATCTTTCTTGTTGATTAGCTTCCCATGTTCTCCATTTTGCAAAAATGTCAATAACTTGATCAAATGCATTCTGGGGTAATTTTTCATGAGAATTATTTAATAATTCGGAATTTTCCAATATCCAATTTTCAGGAAGTGATGATAAAACATGTCTTAGCTTTGTTATAATTTTCCAAGAGTCAAAAAATCTAACATGCTCTTTCTTTGATCTTAATATATACGCTGGTCTTGTCATTACGTCAGGATCATAATCACTACAGTATTCAACAGAAGCTACTGAAAGTGCGTGGACCAATTTCGCTGCAGCATCTGCCTTGCTTGGAATACTCACTATTTTCTCTATAGATTCAAAGCATTTATCACCAGCATTGTGAAAATAATCAACCAACCAGTCTATTTGCGAATCTTGAATATCTAATTGGACAGTTTCGATATTTCCCGAACTTGTTGCTCCACCGTCTTGATTTTTCTCTTGCCAAAACTCGATTTCTTGAATATTTAACAACAAAGCCATCAAACCTGAATTTGAACTCGAACTCGAACTCGAACTTGATTCCGGATTCGATACCAAAACGGATACATCCTTAACATGACATGCAATTCTACTCTCCTCCGCAATAGCTGATTTTCCAACTTGCCCAACCCGTTTCTCCGTCCTATTCGACATCGCAAGTGACAAACCAGATACTTTAACATTAACACTTGCATTCTTTCTCTCAACAGCAACAAACGCTTCCAATATATCATCTGGTTCGTTCAACACAGTGAAATCTCCGCATTTAATGTTAATTTCTTGATTAACCAATCTGATATTCTTGACTGCTTTGCTTGTTTTCATAAGTGCATGTAATGACTTCACTGTGGCCACATCTAGTTCATCCATGATTGTATCCAATGAAAAATCTAACATATGTTGCAACACTTCTCCAGTGACAATGATAGAATCTGTAGAAATGAATCCATTAACGTCACCCAATTCAATAATGAAATTATCATATTCGGTATCTGAGTCGACTTGATATGAAGGGGTGAACTCTTCATCAGAATAATATATCGTTGGTTCCCTTTTCTCGCGATAAGAATAATCTGAATTCAGACTTGATGAATTATCTATATCACTATCTGAGTGGGGTTCAATATCCAAACGAGAATGAGTAGAAACATTGAGGGTTGATTCATTAAGTGGAAGGGAAGCTTCTGGTAATGTAAGGGTAGTTAAAAAACATCCCCTTTGATTATTATAAAAATCATCTTTAAATTCTTCAAAGATTATGAATGGAGCTCTATGAAATGGTGCATCACTATTTCTAACATGGTATTGCTGTAACTTTCTTCTTTCCAACATATTCTCTTTTTGACAAATATTATTAAATACCAATGATGTTTCAATAAATGCCAATACCTTTTCATCTACTTTTTCTTTACTGACCACTTTGGCATATATCTGCGGAATTGAAACCACAATCTTATTTGAGTACCTCCTGTTCCCAATATCATTAAAACACAATAACAAGTCCTTTAATCCAAATTCAATATATTGGTTATTCTCTGACCTCATCTCCGCGTCACCTTTTTGTCTTTCTTCGTCTACTTGAGAATTTAATTTAATTTTGATACTAGGACATCTAAATGAAAAATTCGCCATATCAGGAACTGGTGGTTTAGTAAGCTCCAAAGCATTTTCATAGTCCTTATACCCAACCACGAAATTTGTAAGTGCCGTGTCAATAGCTTTTAAAAATAATGGGTCAGCATCAATTAGCCAATCACCACATGAAAAATCCCATTTACAAAAGAACGTTAGCTCTTCAGGAGGAATTCCAAACATTCTATGAGTATGAATATTAAATCCATCAATGCTCATGTTTATGGTAGAATTCAAATATAATGCGGCATATTCTTCTACATTCAATAATGGATCATCTTTTCCATTAATATAATTTTCAACAAATACCGAGAATATAGGACTGAAATCAGCTTGCATATCCATGTAATAATTGCAAAATCTTATATCAACATCCAACATATCAAAATTGAGTGCAATGTGGGATTTACAACTGTACAAGTAATAAGGCAACAAAATGAGACCATTCCTAACTTTGAATGTAAAGAAAACGTCAACGTCGTTTTCAGTTTTAATCATTTTCCAATAATCTTGGTCACTAGTATTGTTGTCTTTTGACTGAGCGTCGTCTGTGGGATTTCCGTTGGTTGTTGCTGTGGCTGCTTCTGCGGCTGTTGCTGCTGCTGCTGCTGCATCCGCTGTATATTCTTCGAATGTCTTGAAATTAATATGATCACCAAAATAGTTCTCACGAATTGTAAATAAATATTGAATAACGAACCCATAAAATTTCAAACTTACCTCGTCACCAATACACTTAATTTCAATATAATTTGATGTGTTGATTTCAACAGTACTGAAATAGGTATAGCTTCCATCAACTCTAAAATGATTACTTCGTCCAACAACGTTCGATTCTTTCATGAATGCATTGACTGTATGCCAAGGAGGCGTATCCAAAATAAGATCAAAATGAGGAGTGTTAATATCAAATGATACAGTTGTTGATTTTGAAAAAATTCCATTTAATGGGATACCAATATTACAATTAAGCTCGGCACCTTGAAATGACAAATATTTATTATTGCTGAAATCTAATGGATTATTGATAATATTACAATCATTTATGTTAAGATAAAGTTTATAATTGATCAAGTTCCAATGAAAATTATAAACAAATGATCGGAAATATTCATATGGTTGTGGCTCACCAGCTGCAAAATCAGTAAATAAATCGGAAAATAAAAGAACATGCTCTCTCAAGAAGAATATTTGAGGATTTAAACTTGTCATTTCAAAATCCCAAGTACATCCTCCATTCCATTGCAAGGGGAATCCGATCTTCGCATTAATTTCGTGAGAATCGGCAATTAATAACACATCATGATTAACTGAGGATCTCATTTCAGCATCACTAAGTACAATCTTTAGTCTATTGGGCCATCCCTCTTGTTCATCGGTTACAAATGATGTAAATGAGCCGATATTGGACCCTTCTCCAATCTTTATCTCGAGCCATCCAAATGCTCTAGATGACGATCTATTAATAGATGCGCCGCCAATACCACCACCACCACCACCGCTTGTTCTTAGTAACTCCTTGTCTTTACTTGACTCTCGAGTGGGAACTCTAATTATAACTTCATCTTTGACAATCATAGTAACCTGAAATCCCTTATATTGCCGTAAATTTCCCGGTTGTAAAAACCCAACTGTTGGTTCTGAATCTCGAGCAATGGGAGGAAAGAACATGTTCTGTAGAGGTACTCTTTGTCTATCGGTCCATGGTCCATAATGAATGGTTCCCATAGAAATTTCAATTTCAACACCATGTTCGGGTGCTAACGCTGTTTTACCTGATGATGATACTTCTTCCAAAGGTGGTTGTATACATGGACAATCATAATAATATATTATTCTTGTTGATAAAGAATCCAATATCAAACTATACTTAGCATACTGTTCATCCGAGTTTAAAAATGCCAACACTTCCGGATTATCAACTCTGTCACCTGTATATCGTTTTAAACCTTGCCATTCTAAAGTTGCTTTTTCTTCAATATCTGACTTCTTCCTTTTTGTAGTTAGCTTATGAAATTGACGCGGTATAAATACTATTGATCTTTGAAATTTATACCAAAGTTTATATTTCTTCATATCAGATAGCTCACTTTGTTTAGGCACCTGTTGTTTCTGAATGCTAGTCCCTCCATATCTCAGTTTATTATAAGTAATATTTGGTCTCATCCAAAGCTGGAAATTATCAAACACCAAATCATTTACCAGTCTATAAGGATCAATTAAATTGGGTGATTTTGAAATATCGATCACTCCAGAAGCTGTTTTATAAGATGCAACCAATATTGATGGAGTTGTTGAATTTCCCATGACGATAGCTCCCTTTTTTATTCGAACTTTTATTGGAAAGAATTGTAAGAAAAAATTCAATTTATGAGTACCTCTCTCTTTATCTGAATTTTTAGATTGCGTTTGTTGAGGAGTATCAGTTGGTTCGTCTTTATTTTGTCTATTAGATGATGATGATGACGATTGTGCTTTATTTGATCTCTGACGTAAATTCATACCATTCTTCGATTCATCTGAATATGAACTTGATGAATTGTCTGAAGTGTTGCTACCAGTAGTGCTATTACTACTTTCTTGATTAGAATTATTATTCTGCTGTTGCTTCTTCTTCTGTTTTTCTAACACTTCCATGATATTATCATAAGCAGCTGATCTATTGTAAACGAAAATTTCCAACCCTTCCAATATCATCAAGAATCTAGTAGGTAGTTTTTCATTTTCTTGAGATGATATTCCAGCAATTTCATAATCCGTATCATAGAAATAATAAGATAGTCTTGTTAATATCAAAAACCAATATCTCCAAGTTATTGTTAAACTTAATATTGAAATTGTCATATCTGAAGTCATGATTGTAAGATTCTTCATAAATAAACGACCACCCAATGGTGATACTTTCATTGATTCAATATGAACTCTAATTTGATGAGTTTTCCAAAGACCAACTTTAAACAAATATGAAAAGAAAACACCCAATAGTCGATTGAAATAAAATATAAATGCTAAAGCCACAATCAATGATAATAACCAATCAACTAAATAGATCCAAAATGAATCTTTAGTAGTTGAACTGGAAGTCACAGATATAAAATGTGACTGAAGTGCCATCTTCCTTATATGTTGTGTATTTTTACCCTAATTGTTGATGGATTTACTCTATCAAAGCTATCATTGATTGTCCTTTTGATGGATGGGTGGGGATGGAGGCACTGCTATAGCAAGAATTTGGCAACACACTTTTTTGGTTGTAAAAAAAAGAAAGAGACAAGGGAATGCGCGTGTTCAGGGATTTATTTTGAGAAAGCGCATTTGTTGTTTTTTTTTTCAACCCCAAAAAACAAAACAAACAAACAAAAACAAAACAAATGAACATAAGACTTTATAAACCTTTCTTCTTCTCTACTACCTCCCAATTAAAACACTTCCATGCCCACTATGTCAGGTCGAATCTTCACTGATCAAGAGAATACAAACATAACCAACACTAACAACAACAACATTAACCACAAATTAACAAATGAAAATCTTAATGTCAACTTACGAACAAAACAAACCACAACAACCAATCAACTGAGAAGTTCAAAATTACAAAGAGTTCCACTTGGTGGTAAGAACCAAAACTCTAATACACTTTCATTGAATAGATCTAAAACATCATTAGGACAACAAAATGCTTTTAAACCAATTGTAAGAGCTGCTAATGTTTCTGGCGCTACATTTCAACCCCCAGGTTTGGTAAAAGCAAATTCTTCATTAGGATTTTCTACTAGTAGTAAGCCAATCATACATAGGGAGGAAGAAGTTCAACAAGTGAAAGATGAAAAACAGCCTGTGTTGATTGAACAGCAGCAGCAGCAGCAGCAGCAGCAACAACAACAACAACAACAACAACAACAACAACATAAACCTGTAAATAAAAGAGTCATATTGCCCTCTCTCAATGAAGATTTATCTCCAATTAGAGCCAAAAGATTAAAAGGGCATGAGTTAAACTTCCATACTGATTCATTAGATAAGACACAATCTGAACCTCAACCTACTATTCTGACTAATTTATCAGAAACATTTTCCAAATCATCACAACAACTACATGCATCAAATATCATAGAACAGGATGATATACATCGAAATAATGTTGATCCAATTAAAAAAGTATCTAATAAACTTCAACAGTTAACTGATGAACAGTTAGATCAAGAAATTGAATTCACTCCTAGTATTCGAGAAACAAATCCACAATATCCAATAGAGCCATTAAGTGAATCTGATTTGCTTTTCTTCTCTACTCCTAATAAATTGAAAGTTACAAGTGAAAATTATTATGAATATCCAGAAATGAAAGAATTTGAAGAATTCGTTAAGGAACCAATCCAAGATTTGCCTGTAGATATGAATTTTGATGAGCAGGAGGAGGAGGAAATACAAATGGATCTAGATTCCAATGAAGTCAATCTTGAAAATGAAGAATTGGGGTTGTCTATTCAAGACCTTAACGACTTGCTAGCCTAGAGAAATCAATTGCCGAATAACTTGCATACACATATAGATAAATTTTTTGTAAATATTTTTAAAATACAATAAGGCTATTTACACATTCTAAAAAACTCCATTCTTTTTCTATCTCTATTGTTGTGTACATTCTGCTTGTTCACTGTATCCGTTACTATAAGCATTATGATATCCATTCTGTTCATACTCATCATGTTCCTTTGGTTCTGAATATGTAGGTAAATCTTGCTGCTTTACAATTTTGAAATCACCATATACTTCAACACTTGCTTCAGGTACTGAACTGGCTTTCAATTTTTGCTTTTCTACTTCATCTTTATTTTGAAGTTCAGTTGGAAGAATATTCTTTATTTTCATAATATCATTCTTCTCAACATACCAATTATCATTTGGAAACTCAATTTCAACCTCCACATACAAATCACCCTTTCCTGAACTTGATGAACTAAACCATGATGATTTCTTATCTAATTTCGGCATACCTTCCCCTTCTAATTTGATTAAATCTCCTGGTCTAATTACTTTACCTCTTGGTGTAGCAACCTTGATACCTCTTCCATCTAAATGGATAGAAACAAGCTTTGAGAATCCACATAAGGAATCAACCAATGGAATTTTAATATTAGCATACAAATCATCACCTTTTCTTTCGAAATATTCATGGTCTTTACAAGTATAATTCAAAATCACATCCCCAGTTTCTTTACCAGGAAATTGATCTGATTCTTCCTTTTTAACAATTTGACCCTTGCTTGGTGCCCCAGATTCAATTTCAAACTCTAATATCTTGGTTTCTTCTATAATTCTTTTTTCATGACAAGTTTTACATCTATCTTTTGAACGATGTATCTTACCTATACCATGACAAGTAGTACATTCAACGAATTCTTGGGAAACTAACCCAGGTCCAACACGCCTTATCTTCTTAACATTTCCTTCACCTTTACATGTAACACATTGCTTTAAAATAGCTGAAGGTTTAGCACCAGAACCTTTACATTTAGTACAGACAATATTACGTGTAGATGTAGTTCTAATTGTCTTACCCTTATATAGATCCTCCAACGTCACTTCCACTTCAATATGAGCATCTTCCGTTCTATTTACTCCTCTTCTATTCCTTGCACCGCCATGAGCATGAGCACCACCATGACTATTCATATTATTAAAAAAATCATAGAAATCATTTCCACCATATTCATTAAAATCTCCTCCATAAAATTGTTCAAATGGATTGCCGCTACCATTAAATCCTCCCCCTCCTCCACCACCATTACCTGTCGATCCATACCTATCATACTCATCTCTCTTGGTTTCATCAATCAAAATCTCGTAAGCAAAAGATATTTCTTTAAATTTAGCTTCGGCAATTTCTCGTTCTTCTGCGGTGGCTTTGTCTGGATGATATTTCAATGCAAGTTTTCTATACGCTTTTTTGATTTCTATATTGCTGGCTCCGGAATCAACTCCTAGCACCTCGTATAAGTCATCCATTTTATAGCTTGTGAGAGTAATATACCAATGATGTTTTTAACAAGAAAGTCTGAAAACTCTTTTGATTGCCAATGGAATCCAAAAAAAAAAAGTTTTTGTTGTTGTGATTTCAATCAATGATGACTTTCAAAACCAAGAGAGAGAGACTTGCTTGCTTAGTACAACAGGAGTTCTTGAACACATGAGATCTATTGGAGAATCCAATTTCTTGGTATTTATGAGAGTTTTACCAATCAAGCTGAAGCTTAGCAAGAAGACATCTACAGAGCTTTATTTCTTTCGAAATCAACACAATCGTCTTCTAATATGCTTTATTCTCAGGAAAGCAAAATCTCTACTTAAACTTTTATCAAAACTACAAATAACTTTAAAAAATACGTATACCATTATATACAATATCCTTATCTCTGTCAAGTTATCCATCCAACTCTCCAGGAAATTCAAAAAAAGAACATATAGCGACACGAGCAGGGTTCGAACCTGCGCGGGCAGAGCCCAAAGGAACCTGCATCCTCCGCCTTAACCACTCGGCCATCGTATCTGTCAAAATTTGGCGTCGAACTTAGGACTTCCGAAAATTTTTTCTAAGGAATCCCCATTCGGCCAAACCGCTATAATCCAAAGTGAATTTTTAGTTCGGTTTGTGCTAGACTGTAGTTTAAAATCAAATTTTGCAATTCATCCTGGCTGTGTCTATTGTATGAAGCATTTATCATCATTAACTATTAGCTGAATATGAATTACATAATTCCTACTTGCATGATACTTGTATCTGAATTTTTGGTGAAGTTATAACAGGCTAAATTTCGAAGTACTTCTCCTGAGATATTCTGAAATTCAACTCGAATTATTCATTTGAATGTACTGGGATTAGGTATTAAAGGTTATTATTTTCAAGTATTATATTATTAAGACATAATTTTGTCAATTCTAAATGATTTGGTGTGCATTGTCATTGTCATCATAATTTTTCAATAATTTGGTACGATAATTGGTAAGATTTGGAAGAAAAAAGTATAGTGAATTTTTTACTTTATTCACAATCAAATA
>LQHL01001549.1:0-10147 GCA_001655755.1 Hemisphaericaspora haegerdaliae
CTCACAAAGCCCGTATCTTTTGGGAAGGCAGGCCATGGGTCTTGGAGGAAACTGACCGGTTCATAATCGATCTCATTATCAGTATAACCCTTAAGAAAGAAAATATCAAATATTCAACACTGTTAACTGAATACCGATAATAAATCAGGCAATTACAAAACGCGTCTAGTTGTTGTTATATCTGAAACCGATTTATCATTATATCATAAACCATAAACAAAAATTAGGATCTAGCTCCTCAATGGGTGATAATTGGAATGGCCACGTGAAACAGTAACCCAGTTGCTCAACTTCTTAATAAAAATGAAGTAGAAATTTTGCAACATTAAAACACAGCCGGACACGGAAATGTGATTAAGCTTTTTATTTCCGGGAATAAATCAAATTTTGGCAGTTTTTTCAACGGAAATATGATTAGACGGATACCACGACACGCACAAAAATCCCTTTGAACTGCAAAAACATTGTCGATACCATGGATTTTCGTATTATTGAATAATTTAAAGTAAATAATTGTAATCTCCAAGCTTTTCTTTAGAAGTGAATGCATAGTGAAGCAGGTAGTCGAGAGAGCGTATTCACAAATTGGTGATTCAGATTTCTCGAGTGACGCGGTTTTTGGGCTGTAATAAAAAATAAAAAAGCAATTCTTGCTGTCTCGGCTAAAAAGCAAGAAAATTTTCCTCTGTTGTTGTTGCTTTTGAATTGGTTCATTCAGGTTTCTGCCTCATCGATCTGTCTATTCGTGACTTGAAATTTCTATTGTTTGACTTTTAATTTTGTGATTCGAAATACAAAACAATTCTATTTTGTTTCACGAATGTTTTTTTGTTGATACTCATGATGTCAACTAACAAGAGTAGAGGAAGAGTGTATACATAATTTTACAAATCATTTAGAACTCTTAATAGTGATTTTATTTCATTACCATTCAATTTAGTAAATAGGAAACAGGAATAACAATGGTTGCTCCAAGTAATGTTTCTACATCTACCGTACTATCTTCGTTCGTCACCAATCTGGTAGTATGTGGTATTTTTGTTGGTTTGTTCTTGTTGTTGAGATTCCCATTCAAGCGTATATATAGTCCTAAGGCAACCTTCGAACTTGTCCCAGAAGAAAAGAAACCAGAACCACTTCCAAAAGATCCTTTTAGTTGGATCATAATCCTTTTACGTAAGCCAGAATCATTCATATTGCAACAGGCGGGGTTAGATGGATACTTCTTTTTAAGATATGTTAAAACATTTGCATACTTGTTTTTATTTGGTTTATTAACTTTCATTGTTCTTTTACCCGTTAATGCCGTAAATGGTAATGGAAATGAAGGATTTGATCAGTTATCAATTGCAAATGTAAAGGATCACAAAAGGTATTATGCACATGTTTTGATCGGATGGGTATGGTATGGTGCTGTCATATTTGTTATTTATCGAGAATTATTCTTTTATAACTCATTAAGAAATGTTGTCTTATCTTCACCTAGGTATGCAAAGAAATTGTCATCGAGGACAGTGCTTTTCCAATCCGTTCCTGATGCATTATTAGACGAAAAGCAGTTTTTTAAAATCTTTAATGGAGTTAAACGAGTATATGTTGCTAGATCTTCTAAAGAGTTGGAAGAGAAGGTTGAAAAGAGAGCTGAATTAGCCAGCAACTTGGAACTTGCCGAAAACCAATTGTTGAATATGGCAATGAAAAGGAAACTCAAAGCAGATAGAAAAGGCCAGTTTTAGAACCAATAGATGAAATTAGTGCATATGTTCCAGAAAAGAAAAGACCAAAGGGTAAGAAGGGAGGATTTTTCTCAAGAAAAGTCGATATGATTAGGTACTGTGAAGAAGAAATACCTAAATTAGATAGTGAAGTCAAAAAATTGCAAAAAACATTCAGACGTAATGCTCCACACAACTCCATTTTTGTTGAATTTGAGAACCAGTACTATGCCCAATTGGCATATCAATCTTTTGTTCATCATAATCCTCTGAGAATGAAACCTTCCTTCACTGGTATCGAACCAAGTGATGTTCAATGGTCCAATTTACGTTTATTTTGGTGGGAAAGAATTGTAAGACGATTCTTGGCATTTGCATGTATTACAGCAGTGGTGGTTTTCTGGGCTATACCAGTCGCATTTGTTGGGGTTATCTCAAATATTACATATTTGACTGACAAATTGCATTGGTTACGTTGGATTTTGAACATGCCAAAACCGCTTTTGGGAATAATTACTGGTATTTTGCCAACAGCATTGTTGGCAGTTTTAATGATGATATTGCCAATGTTTATCCGTGGTATGGCAGTTATTGCTGGGTGTCCATCGGTCCAATCAATTGAGTTGTTTACCCAGAATTCATACTTTGCTTTCTTGATGGTTAATGGTTTCTTGGTTACAGCATTAGCTTCATCTGCCACCGCAACAGTAACTAGAGTGATCGAGGAACCAACATCTGCAATGAGTATCTTAGCAAGTAAGTTACCTTTGTCTTCCAATTTCTACATCTCCTATTTAACTTTGCAAGGTCTTTCCGTAGCTGGTGCCTCATTGTTACAAATTGTTGGGTTATTTTTGTATTATATTCTTGGTACATTGTTCGACAACACCGTCAGGAAGAAATGGAATAGATTCAGTAGCTTGGATTCGATTAAATGGGGTACAGTTTTCCCAATTTTTACCCAATTGGCAAGTATCACACTTGTGTACTCGGTTATCTCACCACTCATTATTTTATTCGCCTGTGCTGCATTCTTCTTGATCTATATTGCTTATTGTTACAACTTGACCTATGTTTTTGTTGAAAGTCCAGATGTACGAGGAATGCATTATCCAAGAGCCTTATTCCAAACCTTTTCAGGTATTTACATTGGTCAAATATGTATGTTAGGTATCTTTGTTGTTGGGAAAGGTTGGGGACCTATTATTTTGCAAGCCATCGGATTGTTGGTAACTGCCTTCTGTCATTTACATTTGAACGAAGCCTTTGATGATTTGCTTAAAGTAGTCCCCATGGATTGTATGAAGGCACTTGATGGAGTTTCAGACACACCTTCATTCAGTGGTTACTCAGAATACGAAGAAAAGATCCTTAAATATAGAAACAAGGACTCCAAACATACAGAAGGGGAGAACAAAACGTATGAAAATGAAAAAAGCAGTTCGCCTGAGTTTGCAGAGCTCAAACTTGATAACGATGAAGAAAAAGGTCCTAAATACGATGATTATGTTTCTCTCTTGGCTGATCGTGATTTCAAGGGTTTGGAGTCTAAAAATCCAATCGTAAGGTTTTTTAGACCAGATATATTCTTGAATTTCCGCCATTCCAAGAGAATCTTACCTGCTTGTTACAACATGGAACCAGAAGAAAACGAGAAAGAGAACAAACATGCTTATGATGCCCCAGCTATTTCTGCTAAATGTCCTAGTGTATGGATTCCCAAGGATCCTATGGGTTTATCTGATATTGAGATTTCCAAGCTTAAAACGATTGTCAACATAAGCAATGAAAATGCTACCTTTAATGAAAGAGGAAGTATCACATTCCTCGACAAACCACCCAATTAAGTAAGCTCCTAGTATATTTTATGTAATAATTCTTATAAATTTATTTCGTTGTAATCATTTTTTCGGAATTTTCCGTTTCGGTTTTGTTCGGGACTTTATTGTTGTTTGGTGGGACATTTTATGAAGTGTGGGGATAGCTTGATTTTGATATTTCTTCGACAAATCTTCAAGTTAAATTCTAATAGAGACAGTAGTATAACAACATTCACTAATTAAAATCTCCAAACAATGTATCCACAGTCCAGTTGAAACATAACCATCGGTCTTTGCGGATTTATGGTTGGGGAACTTATCATTTCCTTTCCTCCGAGTATGAACCCTGAAAAACAGGGTGGTGCGCACCAATTGTTCCTCGGCATCCGTTGAAATTTTTTTTTCATATTGACCCCATTCATATCGTTGACAATATAAATAGTACGCATAATCCAGAAGCGACAGTATGAGTATGGTATTCCGCAGAATAACTACCTCCTTTAGGCAAACAAATATGCTTACTTCTTCGAAGGCCTTGGCAAGATTAAACCTAACTCAACAACACTTGAACCCTTCAAGATCAACCTCAACCCACTCACGAGTAACTGCCCCACTCAACATATCCAATGTTAATCAAGGCACCAAATATACAAAAGACTTCAAAAATTATGCAGTAGATACCTCCACTGGAAAGGTAGTATCTTATTTCCACGACGTTCCTCTTGATTTAGACGTTGATGCCAAAGAAGCAAATATTGTGGTTGAGATTCCTCGTTGGTCAAATGCAAAGTTCGAAATCAATACCAAATTGCCCGGTAACCCGATAGTTCAGGACATGAAAAAGGGCCACGTGAGGTTCGTAAAGAACTTGTTTCCACACCATGGATACATCCATAACTACGGTGCTTTCCCACAAACTTGGGAAGACCCAACTACTGAACATAATGGTTTGTATGGGGATAATGATCCTTTGGACGTATGTGAAATCGGCTCAGTTATTTTGAAAACCGGAGATATCAAAAGAGTGAAAATATTGGGTTCAATTGCACTTATTGATGACGGAGAATTGGATTGGAAGGTTATTGTTGTGGATATCGAAGATCCCTTAGCCAAGGAAGTCTATGACATTCATCATTTGTATACAAAATGTCCAGGGTTACTAGAAACCACTAGACAATGGTTTAAAGAATATAAACTACCAGACGGAAAACCGTCAAATACGTTTGCTTTCAATGCAGTTTTCAAAAACGCAAGAGATACAATTGAAGTGATCCAACAGTGCAATAATAGCTGGAAACAATTGATTCAAGGAAAAGTGTTCTCGGAGAAGATACCCAATATAAGTAACGTAACTTTGAATGGGACTCCGGGTAATTTGAAAGAATTGGATGTCTCTTTGAACAACCCACCACAACCAGATGCTGATATTCCTATTGATATTCAAAAAAATTACTTTATCAGTACTGATTAGAGTAAGTTTGTGTATATATGTAAATTAGATTAATGTACAGTTACTCTCTATTTAACTAAAGAAATCTTTTAAATCACTAATCTCATCAGTGACAGCCTTTACAAAGCTTACAAAACCTTCACCTCCAGCTTGTATAGTATGTTGTTCGTCGATAGAGCTTGGAATAATTCGAGACGTTAAGAACTTCGGATGCTTTAATAAATTATCAAGACAGTCAACAAAATCTTCTATTTTGGACTCACTCTCTAACCCGGGCAACAAACTGAATCCAACTTCTCTTCTTTCCTCAATATTAGGTAAAATAGTTTTCAAATACTCATCTGCATTCATGCTCTTCAATAAATCATATATGAGTAGAATTTGGCCAGTTTCAGCAATAAGAGCAGTTGATATTTTGATCGACGATGAATCTCGTGACCAACTCTCGATACAGGTTTCAATCTGCTTGCTGTAAAGCTGAAGAGCAACACATAATTCAGGAATTAGTGATGGTCCAATTTTGTATAAACTGGTGATAATAATTGGTAGAATTCCGTTAATCCACAAACGATGGTATTGAGATCCCATGCTGACGGAGACACCGCCAGCTCTTAAGGGAGCAGATATTGGACTTTCAAGCAAGACAACAAATAATCCAGACGAGACAAACTTCTCGGCAATAATGTCAACACTCATTAGTTGCAAAATATACATTAAACTCAATTGAGCAAAAATTAGCTCCCCATTTACCTCAATAGAATGGGAAAATGAAAAGAGATTTAATAATGCTTTAATAGTCTCATGTTCATTTACTAATAATGACATCTCATTTTGGAAATTTGCATTTGTGCTAACATTGACGAACAGTTTGAGAATCGATAAGATTAGCATTAAGTCATCAATTCTTTCATTTACCTTTGTTGCCTTATTTGATTTTGAAACGTAAAGGTCATTTTGCAATTCAATTAACAAAGTCTTTGTTCCTTTACATATAATCAACTCGAATAGATCTCTAAATAAACTGAAATATTCAACGAGTAGGGATGAATCTTTCTTTATCAATCCTAATGCACAATAAACAACTTTTAAAAGCGGCCTATAGTAACCTTTTGCCTCTGCTAAATTTGAAATAAAATTCATGCTGCTCGAAGACAATAAAGTTGAGGCACTCTTGATAATTTCAAAAACTTGTTCCTTTGTAGTAGATTTGCTTCTGGAATAAAACGAGTAAATCAAATAAAACGACAATTCAATACGTCCATGGTAAATAGTGTAGAAAATATCTGCCGGAATTCCCTCGTTAATATCTAATTTCAATAGGAAATCGACCAATCCCAAAATCCTCTCATCTAATGGTCTGTCGTACTTACGGCAGAAACAAGTAAGGAGAGCCCCAAATGACTTAGCGCTTGATATCTGGGCATCCACATACTGAAGGTTGATGCTTGCAGCTATAACTTGTTCTCTTATTTGGGGCCACTCAGCTTCACTCTTAAATAAAGCATCCATCAACGCTAAGTTGTATACCGCGTTAGTACCAAATCTATTTCTTTTAGCTAGACCTGTTGTGAATTGACTCAATGCATGGGGAGAAATGCTTTCAAAAGAGACCTGCACGTTGGTCTGTAATGAAGGAAGGAAACTATTGATTGCAAACTTCGCCTTGGCAATTTCAATAAAATCATCAGAATTGACAAAGTCAATTATATTCTTTTTGCACACTTCATTTCTAGTTGCAAACAAGTGCAATGCAAGGATTTCAGTAATCTTCGAAACCAACTTCAACTCGTAACATCGACTAATAAAACTTTCCGAAGAATCTGGAGGATCTAGAATCTGCAATTTAACCCTTGAAATCAAAGTGTTTATGAAATCAACATCGTTTTCATTCTCTTTGGCAGTAGTCCATGAATTACATGCCAACGCAAGAGCATCCACCAAGTGAATACTGACAGAATTGGGGTAGTACTTCATATCTCTTATATTCTTCTTCAAAATCTGCAACAATGATATCCTGGTGTTGGCTTTTCTCGTTGCATGCTCTGACTTGGAAAAGTCACCAAATACATCTCTTCCACTTATGAAAAGAACAGAGAGACCCTCCTGTTTTCCACTCATTACTGCACAAATAAAGTCATACAATGAGATCTTCAATTTATAGTCATCAAAAGAATTATCAATATCAGTACCCAAAGAATGCATTAATACCTGTGCATGATCGCGACCTAAATGTGACAACAATGACGGTTGTTGTTCATCGCCCCAATTTCCAATTGTTAAACTTGTTAACAAATCCAATATGTCTTTTCTTATTGATTCAAACTGTGAGTAGGAAGCAACCAAGCTTGGCAACTTTGAAAATAAGTTTCGTTCAAATGCAGAAGGCTTGTAATTAAGCGAAGATCGAATTGTGACAATTAATTGTGAATATGACAATGTACAACGAATCCAGCTATCGTACCAAAAGCCCGAGACATCTATCAATTCATAGACCTGTAAAGTTTCTGGAAGCGAGTCAATCATAGAAAGAATTGGCGAGCATGCTCTTGAACAATCACTATCCCTCATGAGAAACGCATCTAATATATGGACTGAACATTCAGCAAACACTTTCGTTACCTTTTTCTCTGGTTTTATCTCCTCAGCAACACCGTATACAGAAGCTAATATTGTGGAAAAAATATCTAAAATCAAAACTCCCATTTCTAACTTTTGATGAACTTGAGAAAAGCGACAATATGTGAAAGTTTCAAATAGGCTTACTAAATGGTTTATGAATTTAGTTAAAATAGCACTTTTTGATTTTTGAGGATAATCTTGATCGAGTGATAAACAGTTTTGG
This sequence comes from Hemisphaericaspora haegerdaliae, assembly GCA_001655755.1. Lineage (NCBI taxonomy): Eukaryota > Fungi > Ascomycota > Pichiomycetes > Serinales > Debaryomycetaceae > Hemisphaericaspora > Hemisphaericaspora haegerdaliae. The sequence continues at coordinate 7,828 of LQHL01001549.1, forward strand.
ATTAATGCGTCAACAAATTTAATCAATGATACTGAAAAATCGTATCTACCGTGAACCATCTCTATAGATCCAAATATCATTGCAGCGAAGCCTTCTTTACCGTTATGAGGAAACAATGAAGATTTAGATAAATAGGGCCAAATTCTATAAGAAAGGAAAGGCATTAAATTTGTTAATAGATCAATAATTCCCAGTAAAACTTTTACATTTCTGGAGTGTAAAGCTTGTTCAAATAACCTCAAAATGACTTCTAAAATGTCTGATTCATCAGTGTATGCTGACAAGGCATCTAAAACTGACTTTGAATCATCAATATTCGTTTCAGAAATTACCCTGCTTAACAAATTAAGTACTTCGACGATTAAATCCACCATTGCCGAATCTGAAGCATTGAATACCTTGGATATATTTTGTAAAATTCTTCCCAAGAATGCCCAACCATTGTATTTATGCAAAAATGTAACCAACACTTCCGTTTGGTTTGCAGCTGGTAAAATCTTTGCTTTGGTCCCAGTAGTCAAAGCCATTGATATCTTCTTGCTTGATTCAAATGGTGGATATATATCTATGGACTCTGAAATCTTAACTAATTCGGTATTCTGGTCGTCTATTTGGTACATGTTAACAAACTCATCTTTTTTGAACACTTGAATATATGATTTCAACTCGTTAAATTCATGCAATGCAAAACTTCCATTTATGGAAGTAAGAATGATATAAGGAGTTAGTGACAAAGGAAATTTAGTTCTTGCTAAGATAATAGCATTGATAGCAGCTTCATTTCCAAAGAATTTTTCTATTATATTCTTGGGACAATTGCTAATAACACTTTCGATTGCTTTTGCAACATCAGGAGTTAGTGATATTAATGGCATGGAAGCAAGGATGACATTTGCTAATATTGCTGAATTTGCTTTGTCAAATTTCAAAAGTTCATTTAACAGGGTGATTGCTTGGAAAACGTTCAATTCGATGCATCTTTCGTTCAAAGACTTTATAATATCATTTATTTGATCAGTACCGAAAACATTCAAAAACTTCTTAGAAGAACTTGATCCTGGATATTCCAATAGAAAGTAGTATTTTCGTAATAATAGAATTGACCAAGTATATAAAAGGACTGAGTTGTTGTTATTGGTGGTCGTAATCGTTTCGTTGATTAATTGGAAAATGCTTATATCATTAAAGTAGGAAATTTGTTCTCCACTAGTAGAATCGTATGCGTTGTCTAAGTCTAAAAATGCAATAGATATCACGGTGAATAATCCTTGTAAAAATGTGAATGATTCTGGGTGACGAATGCGAGGGCCAAGGGACATTGCAAAATTGATATCCTTCATAAGCTGATACCATTGTTTCACTCGCTTCTTATCAACACTTGGATTTTGGATTACAATATCAATCAAAACTTTGGAAGCTTCAATACAAAATAGTATTCTTTCATTGTGGATCAATTCATCTAATTTTTCTGATAAACCCCATGTGTCACTTTGAATCAAAAGTTTGGTATTCTCTTGGATACTTTCAATTAAAGATTCGAGATAAGCCTCAGAAGTAAAAATATCCTTACCAAGGTTTTGAATAGTTGTAGATGAATTTAAGTTATTTTTGTTGTTCAATAATTCAATAACAATCTTTAAAATAATCCTTCTTTCTCTTAAGAGCTTACCAACATATAAGTACAATCTTTCATTATCCAATTCCTTATCTCTATCATCGTGCAACTTGCTCTTCAACGCATAAAATTCATTGCAGAACTTTGGGGGGATTTTCTTACAAGTTTGTATTATCACTCTCAACACTTCCTTTGCATCAAATTGTAAATTTTGTTCAATTATTTCGGCATCGGACACATTGACAGGAGTGACATCGGTGTATAAAATGCTTCTTAATGTTAATTCCTTTGCTGTCAATTTCTTCTTATCACCCTTCAACTTGAAGGGGAAAGGATTACGTAAAATGTCACTATTGAGCATTAAAAACTCATCCAATGCATCTAATATATATGGATCTTCACATGAGTTTATCAACGTAAGTGCATTATCAAATGTCCAAAATTGTGTCGGTTGAATTGGTTTCAAAGGTAGTCTATCTGTAACAGAATCCAATTGAACGAGTGACTCTGTCATCTTTCCTGTTGGTTCTACTTGGATGGAATGATCTTCTCCCAATAACCCTAGACTTCTGTATTGTTTTTTTTTTGTTTAGTTTTTTTTTTCAACTTCATTTCAATGAGGATTGTTGACTTCCTATTTAGGAAAGAAGCATAGAAACAAGTGATGATAGTTATAAACTTTTTTTTTAATGAGAGTTTGGTGAG
>LQHL01001512.1:0-12989 GCA_001655755.1 Hemisphaericaspora haegerdaliae
CTTATTCGTTTGTTCAATAGATGGTTGTAATGTAATCTTATTATTAAATAGACTAGGTTCTATATGTGACATGGTATTATTAGATTTCTTCTTAGTCGGGCTACTTAAAACTTCATAATCAAAAGAATCACTGTTGTTTGTCTCGTCTGATGAGAGTAATTCATTGTAATCAAATTCAAATTCATCTATGAGAATCTGTTCATCCACAACGGTCGTCTCGGCCGATGTCATGTCAAAGAGAGTTATATGATGTTGTTTAGTAGAATGAGCGTATTGGTTGGTTTTTTTTAAGTAGTCTGTTTAGTAATAGGTAGTATCTAATATGTATATAGGGTGTATACACTTTCGATTGTTCTTTTGGTGTCTGTTAATAGTCGGAAGAGGTGAATTTGTGATTTGTTTACAAATTTTCCCAATTAGGAAATATTTCATGAATCTTTCAAGTCTTCTACAATACAAACCAGTAAGAACTTTCAAACTAATGATGAATAGAAGACTTTGAAGTATTCATTCTCTTTGGAACTTGCCGAGAATATAACCTTTTTTATTCTTATGTGTTTGTCTGTTATGGATTTATTGACTCCTATTAGTGGGTAAAAGGTTGCTCTTCTCTCTCTGTTCAGACTAAGATAAATTTTCTGTGGGTACACTACCCCTTTGTTCACAGTTTTATTGTTGAAGGATCTTTTACTTCTATCGATTCATCTCCAGTTTCAACTAGGAAAAACCATGAGACCACCACCACGATCACTTGAAGAACTTCTATACCGTAAACTTCTTGACTCCCCTGGGTTTAATAATTGGGTTAGAAAGATTCATGCCAAAATCAATCGAATCCCCTATCAAGAATTCCCCAATGAAGGTAAAGTTCGTGAACTTAATTCTCATGATTATAAACCAACCACATGGCATAAGATAAATGCATTTAGAATAGTTTGGTATCATGAAATTAAAAACACATTGAGAATATGGTAGAAGATTGGTTTTTTTTGAATGGGTTGATATGACATAAATGAAAATGCGATTATGTAAGCACAAGAAGATATCCAAAGTAGTATTTGATGCAGGTACTAGAAGATATCTGTCCGATACAGGTACTAGAATATATATCAGTTCTTCTTCAAGTATGATAGTTTTCGAATAATCAGACATTATCACAACCATCGCACGTACATACTTGTTCAGATAAAGTGAGAGATAGACTACTGTACATGTCATCTTCATTGGCAAGATGGCAAACCCTCATCAAGCGAGATCGTCTAAGTTTAAAGTTAAATAACAAATAGATGAACCACGAGGTGAATCCAATGCAAGTCGTTGAAGAAGTCACGATTAATTCCTTGACATCCACAATGTAAATTACAACTCATCCAATACATGTACATTTCATTCATTTATACAACGTTGTAACCAAAACTTATTTAGTTTTGTAGAAAATGTTATGCATAAATATTGTAATTGGTAAATACAAGTAAATGCGCTGAATCAGTTAGGAATATAGCTTGATCCGTTCAAACTTGTTTGAAAAATGAATAAGAAAGGAAAGTCCAAATCTTGAAAGAAACTTAATGATGAAGAGGCAATTCTTAAAATTAGGAAATTTTAGAAGCGCCGATATACAGTATTAAACTATATAAAATGTATCAATTATTTGGCAGTGGATATGTTTAAATCAAATCCAGGCTCGTCTAGTACAAGATATTTCAATGTTCCCAGATATTAACGGTGAAAAATTATTACAACTTCCCAAGGATTTGATTATTCGCTGCTTTGAATACATTCCTGATTCATTCCTAGAAGAGTATTTCGATGTACCATTAATTGACGAGTATTCAGCTGAAGTAATCACATCAACTGTGATAGTTCATAACTCATTTAAGATTTATACAGTCAGTTCGATGTATAAAGAAAAAGCCATTGGTCCATTTACAGGACTGGCACCTACATTTCACCGTTACCATCGTAAAAGCACAAATCATTGTATGCCTTTCTTGAGAATGGTCGACTTTGTTGAGTTTTTGAAGAGGTTTCCAAAAGTACGACCCCGTAAGCTAGATTTGCTATTGGAAAACGCTTTGTTTCTTCATCATCACTACCCTCAAATAATGGAACTGGCAAAAAGAGTAGAGATTTTTCTTGATTTTGAATACCCTAAATTGATGAAAGATATTGCCCAATTAAAATATAACAATATTAAATTTACAAGTATATTTGAGCCTTCCAGAGGATTATTGCAAGACACTTCTCCATTCTGGGAATGCTTTGAGTTAACATATCTCGGTAAGGAAAATAAAACCCAATTGCATCGTCTACCAAATAATTTAAAGAAGTTGCTGTTGCCAAAGTTTAGTATTCTTAACCAAAATTCAATCAAACTTCCAATTTCTTTGGTGAATTTGAGCATTGGCTGGAAACCAGAGCAAGGATTGCTTGATTTCAGTTACTTGAAAAACCTTGAGTCATTTAGAATATATGGTTTGGTGTATGTGTTGAATTTAAACTTGCCTTCTTCGTTAAGAACATTGAATATTAATTGCGATAGTCTAGTACTAGATTGGTCTATACTTTCCAATTTGAATCAACTACACGAATTGACAATATTTGCATCTTTAGAATGTCTACTGTCCCAATTTGATAACCTATTATTTTCGAAAACATTAAAAATTTTGAATCTTATGTTTCGTGACAAACATGAAGGACAGCCCATGCTCGAAGTCGGTTCAAACTTTATCCTTCCATCTCATCTTAAAATCTTTGAATTTAACTACTATAATTCAATATTCCAACTACCTCTAATAAATCTACCTGAATCATTACAAGTTTTGAGTATTTACGATCTGAAAAGTAGCAAACATGACTGGAAAGATGTAAAGTTTCCGAAAGGTTTGCTGTATCTCAAGATAGAGACTGGAACCTTAGAAAATTTAAATTTGCCTACTTCTTTGGTTACTATGGTTCTAAACTGCAAAAACGTGCAATCAGACATTCCAATTTTAACAAATATGGTCAACTTGGAATTACCATCTACTTTTCAGATTCCTCAGTCACATTTTCCCGGGTTACATACTTTTATTCTTAAAGGAGACTCACCTAATGGAATTCATCTAGGTTCTACTCAGATTAAGAAACTAGAAATAGATTTTAATAAATGTGTAAATCTCAACAAAAACGACTTTGATGTCCCGGATTCTTTAGAGAGATTATATTTGAGCGGTTCTTGCCTCATTATAGATGAAAATCCATGCAGTCGTATTACATTACCTGCAAAACTAAGAGCTTTAGAAATATCCTTTTGCAAGATTAAAGGTGGTTCCTTGTGTGATTTAAATTTATCCGAATGTACCAATTTGAAAATTGTGGAATTAAGTTGTAATTACTTAAAGCAGTTCTCTCCGAAGGATTTACCGAAATCACTTGAGTATCTCCAAATTGACCATAATGAAATACAGTTTACTACATTTAATTTTGGCTTTGGTGCTTTGCCAAATTTAAAGCTTGTTTCATTGAAACTGTGTAAGTTCCGAAATGTTGACTTTAGTCGGACAGTTTCGTTTCCTGATACACTAGAGTTCTTAGAGTTAGACATACCATCTTTTCCATCCTCGAACAGATTCCTGGTAAGGAATTGCAAAAACCTAAAAATACTCTGCTTGTTTGATCACGAAGAAGCTGAGGATATTATTCAAGAAACCAGAGAACACTGTAAAAAACTACTTTCTATATTTCTGGTTCGAAAGAAGCGAAAGCGGAAAATATCCAACTAGAGTAGATGATGGTGATTGAAAGCATGAAAAGATAATTCGTTTAAATGCACATATTAAAAAGGATGGGACTATATAATTTCAATGAAAATCAAGTAAACAATTAATAAATAAACCATAATCTTATAAGTAAATAATCTCTGGGTACAGATAATTTACATAATGAATAAATGCTGTCATCAGTAAAGACAAGTAAATGGGTCGAATAAGTTGGAAATGTAGCTTAATCCGTTCAAACTTGCTTTAAAAAGAAATACGAAAGGAAAGTCCTAGACTTGAAAGAAACTTAATGATGAAGAGCTTTAAAATTAGGAAATTTTAGAAGTACCGATACACAGCATTATACTATATAAAATTTACCATTGATTTGGCAGTGGATATGTTTAAATCAATTTCCGGTTCATCTAGCACAAGATAATTCTAACATATATGTTCCCAGATATTAACGGTGAAAAATTATTACAACTTCCCAAGGAATTGATTATTGGATGCTTTGAATACATTCCTGATTCATTCCTAAAAGAGTATTTCAATGTACCATTGATTGGTGAGTGTTCGGCTGAAGTACACACATCAACTGTGATAGTTGGGAACTCATTTACGATGTTTGAAGTCGGTAGGATGTATAAACAAAAATACATCACAGATTTGGCATATCCGATCATCCTTTACCCTCCTAAGATTATAAACCATTTTATTCGTTTCCTAAGAATGGCAGAATTTGAGGAGTTTTTGAAGAGGTTTCCAAAAGCACAACCCCGTAAGCTAGATTTGCTATTGGAAAACGCTTTGTTTCTTCATCATCACTACCCTCAAATAATGGAGCTGGCAAAAAGAATAGAGATTTATGTTGATTTTAGATACGCTAAACAGATGAAAGATATTCTCCAATTAAAATATAAAGCCATTGTACTTTCAAGTATATTTGCTCCTTCCAAGGGATTACTGCAGAACACTTCATATTTCCGGGAATGCTTTGAGAGACTAACGAAGTTAACATATCGTAAGAATGAAACCAAAACTCAAATGCATCGTCTACCAAATAATTTAAAATTTTTGCGATTGCCAGAGTTTAGCAGTTTTAAGGATAATTCAGTCAAACTTCCAATTTCTTTGGTGAATTTGAGTATTGGCTTGAGTCTAGAAACCGAATTGCTTGATTTCAGTTACTTGAAAAACCTTGAATCAGTTGAAGTGAATGGTGGTACGCTTATGTTCAATTTGAACTTGCCTTGTTCGTTAAAAACATTGAATGTTTGTTGCTTTCATGCAGTATTGGATTGGTCTATGCTTTCCAATTTGCATCAACTACAAAATTTGACAATAGATGCATCTTCAGGATGTCTACGGTCCCAATTTGATAACCCATTATTTTCAAAAACATTAAAATTTTTGAAGCTCAGGTTTTGTGACAGATATCAAGGACCGCCGATGCTCGAAGTAGGTTCAAACCTTATTCTTCCACCACATCTTGAAACCTTTGAATTTTCCCACGTCAATTCAAAATTCGAATTGCCTCTAATAAATCTACCTGAATCATTGCAATCTTTGAGTATTCACGATCTGAAATGGAACAAACATGATTGGAAACATGTAAAGTTTCCGAAAGGTTTGTTGTATCTCAAGGTATGGACTGGAACCTTAAAAAATCCAAATTTGCCTACTTCGTTGGTTACTATGGTTCTATATTGCGATGTACTGCAATCCGACATTCCAATTTTGACAAACATGGCCAACGTGGATTTATTAACTACTGTTCAGATTCCACATTGGCATTTTCCTAGGTTACATACTTTTATTTTGAAAGGAGACTCACCTAATGGAATTCATCTAGGTTCTACTCTGATTAAGAAATTAAACATATGCCGTGATAGATATATCGCCAAAAATGACTTTGATATCCCTGATTGTTTAGAGGAATTATATTTGAGTGGTTGTCACCTCACTATAGATGAAACCCCATACAGTCGTATTACATTTCCTACAAAACTAAGAGCTTTCAAAATGATCCATTGTAAGATTGAATATGCTTCCTTGCGTGGTTTAAAGTTATCTGAATGCACCAATCTAAGAATTGTGGAATTATCAGATAATGGCTTGAAGGAGTTCTCTCCGAATGATTTACCGCAATCACTAGCGTATCTCGAAATAGTCCAGCTTAAAAGCCAGTTTACTGCATTTAATTTTGGCTTTGGTACTTTGCCAAATTTAAAGGTTGTTTCATTAAAAATATGTAGGTTCGGAAAAGTCGACTTTGGTGGGACAGTTTCATTTCCTGATACACTAGAGATCCTAAACTTGGACATACCATCTTTTCCTTCCTCGAACAAATTCCTGGTAAGGAATTGTAAAAACCTAAAAATGCTAACATTGTTTGATCATGAAGAAGCAAACGATATTATTCAAGAAACCATACAACACTGTCCAAAACTAGTTTCTATAGATCTTGTTCGAAGGAAACGAAAGAGGAAAATATCCAGCTAAAGTAGCAGTAAATATGATGGTGTTTGAATGGTTACTCTGAAAGTCTGTATCTTGGATTTGTGAATTTTGACTGAACTAAGTGAGCTTTAACTTTTCATTAGTACCACTAACTATCAAACTTGTTCTACCCAAATTTAAATAATTATTTAGTAACCGTTGCAAAATGGAGTAATGAATAAAATTACACCTCACACCCATGAAAAGATAACTAGTTTAAATGCGTATATTAAAAAGGGTGGGACTATATAATTTCGATGAAAATCAAGTAAACAAATAATAAATAAACCAAAAAACTTCTAATTAAATACTCTCTTGGGTACAGATAATTTCCTTTTACTAATCATGGAAACATCATCCAGTAATGCCAATATCACTTGATTATTTGATCCAAACTTGAAATTATCAGCAATGATATTTTGATCATAACGTTTAATAAGATATGGGTCAGGTTGATTTAACAAAACCTTTCTCATTGACCATGTAATAACATATTTTCCAGTAGATGTTACAATTGTAGTTTCCTTAGAATCTACACCAGTATTGAAATATGCTTGGGTGAAATGTAATGGTTTCCCATGGTTTTCTTGGGTCATATATCCTATATGTTCTGGCTTTAAGGCCAATCTTCTTGGAATTGGTTTTTTATCCTTATCAAAATAATGAGTGAATCCAATTTTACCTGCATTCATTTGTCCCCGGGTTATCTTATTATCTATCAATAACAAATATGTTGAACAAGTAGCCAAGATCCATCTTCCATCTTTTGATACATCTAATCCAACAATTGGATCCCCGAGTGAGGGTAATGCAGTCTTGGCATTAATTCCTAAGCGATCAAACAATCTAATGTCACCTTTCCCACTTCCCAAAGCGATATAACCATTCTCAGTAGTTGTCAAAGTTTCGAATTGATTATTCTTTGTTTTATATTGCTTATGAGTATTATCATTCACCAACTTTGTTCCAGAAAGTCTCGGATCAATAGTAAATAATCCATTTGAAGAGATACCCGTCAATGTTTGTTCATTTGTTAATTGTGAAAACTTTGTATTGGGAGCATATGAAACAACGGGAATTTCTTGGGAAACTTGCCATTCTTCAACAATTTGTCCTCGATTTAAATCCATTTTGAATAATTTCTTACTATCAAAGTCTGAGTTTGACATAATCATATATTGATCTTCTTGGTGTAATAACAACTTCTGAGGATCAAACCTCTTCCCCTTTAAATCGGTGATGTTGGTTATACTAGTTTGAAAGTTCAATCCTTTATCACCTTGAGTGAAAACACCTAATTTATTTCCTCTCACGACGTATGAACGGTCTTTGGCGTATCCTACTGATAAATTACTATTCTCTTCACGTTTATCTTTCCAATTCTTGAAACCAGCATCCTCCTCAACATCATAGTCTTTTGCAGCCTTTGTTCTTATCTTTGTCGTTTTCTGTACTTCATCTTCGGCATCTTCATATTCTTCTTCTTCTGCTTCATCCTCATCCTCATCTTCATTAACAAACAACTCTCTCCTGTCATCGGCAGTAATATCATCAGCTTGATTAACATCAAGTTTTGAGAATGAATCAATAAAGTAATCTGATTCGGCACTTTTATCCAATTTCAGTTTATTTACAGTATTATACATTAATCTCAAAAAGATGTTTTGAAATTTAGTTAATTCATTAAAATCAGGAAATTTAATTAACCAAGAATATGCCATAATTTCATCATTCTTCTCATCAATTGTATAATAATTGAAAATAAATGAAGTATGTTCATAATTGAATGTTGGATTCATATTTTTACTTAAAGTGTCATTAATCCTGATTGGATTTGATGAATCGAGACTTTTGATAAACAATGTGCTTTCAAATTTACCCAAGTCAATCAATTTTAACTCGGTATTGGGTGATGTTGATTCTTCGATAAAAGTTCCCGATTCTGAATCATATAAATGAAGATTGAAATTTTTGGATTGGTATTTAATGTCACCCTTGGGATCGGGTTGATCAGTGTTCTTCTGATGATGTCCAAGTGGTTTTGATTTTGATTTTGAGTTGGAGTCTGGATTGTTGATCTGAGAAATAGAAGATTGCTTGCTAGCGTCTTCGTCATCCGAATCATCGTCGTCGTCGTCATCATCGTCATCGTAATTGACTGATTCCTGCTCTTCTTCTTCCTCGTCGTCTTCTTCATCATTGTCTTCCTCTTCATCATAATTTAAGTCCTCGAATGTAAGTAATTCAGATTTTGGATTATAGAAGAATTCTTTCAATTGAGTCATTGAATTTATCCCTAAAGAACTTATTCTATACTTGTGTTCATATAAACACTTGTAAAGACATAACATAAATGATTCAATTTCATTAAATCTTACTTCTTCATCAATTACAAACTCAAATTTATCACCTAAATCTCCATTTAAATCTTTCCAAGCTATAACTTTACTTCCATCACTTTTATCATAAGAATAGATTTTCAAGTCTTCAACAATTGGAAATATCCATTCATCCTTACTATGAGTTCCACCACCAACAACTTGTGAATTATTTGAAGGATTGGAACCATCATCTTGTTCATAATCATCCTCGTCATCAGAATCATAATCATAACCAGAATTATGATTATCTCCCCCCTCTCCTTCTTGATATACTCGAGTGATACATAATTGATAGATGAATGGAGTTGTTGTTTGTTTAATTGAAGCATATGCATCATTGTAAAGACATTCAATTGCCCCCTTGGGTGATTGTTTTGATCTAGTGAGAAATAACTTCCCCAGTGGAATCAGTGCCACTTCATCAGTGGTAGTTGTACCTATGAATTTCCTTATAAAGTTCATTGAGTCACAATAGAGAGTTACAACGTTGTAAAATAGAATTGTTTCCAAGTAACTTTTTCTTAGGTTGGGTCCCTCCCTCTCTCTCCCTTTAGTGTTTTTTTTGTTTGGCGAGAAAAAAGGAAAAACGCAAAAAAAAGGGTTTTGTTTATATGCAGGATGGTTATACCAGTGGTCACTTTTCATACGTCACACACACATAGAAAGGTCACCCACAATCTCATGCCACACGACAAAGCAATTACTACGAAATTCATGCATGTTCATGTGGAGTTACATCTATGGTGATCATTCTTTGTTTAACTTATTGAATGTTTTGTTTCAAATTTGCAGAATGTTTGACATGACATACGGTCTAAACTTAAAAGATGATTTTCTGACATAATGGATAGGTGATCAAACTTTCTGATGTTGATTTCGTGACTACATGTCATTTGATTTGATAAATATTGGCTTAGCAATCATCCAATCTTCTTTGTTAAGGCAAGTTCCTCGACATTGACTTAGATAGCGAAAGGTAAGAGATCAATAAAGTGACTAGTCGAAAGTACAATAGACTGATGGAAATTTGTTGTCTTCGGATTATACAACTATCATAGACAACTCTCAAAAAAGTAGAAACTCAATGAACTCGTTAAATATTTATACTATACATTATGCCTTCTATAGTATTGACTCAATAGGACTCCCCAAGCGGGTGTTCTAAAAACCAAGGGTCCAGGTATCTATTAGTGAGTATTTTCGCAGCCACAACCAAATTTATATAGAGAGCACGCCGCAGAAGATACCCCTGATTATTTTTTTTTCAATCTTAATCAACTAGCGAAACAATCTAGACACAACGGAGAAAACAACAATAACAAATAAACCCCCCTCTAAAATTATTGAGTTTAAGTTAGAAGAGGGTTTGAAGTGACACCCGCCTTGAAAATATATTGAACTATATTCACCAATAGAGGGGCGGAGGGGCGGAGGGTGAGTACAATTTTTGTATGGAAAGGTTCATGTACTTTTGTTGATCATCATTACTCTTCTCCTAACATTCTACGTACTACGTCAGATCAAAATTATAACGCTGACTTCACACGTTATTTCCTTGTGCATCATACAAATCTGGTGATGTTCTCAATCTACAATGATGACCTCTTACATATATCTACTTTAACTATACTAGTCGTGTACTGTGTAAATTAAAAAACTATGCTGTTCTTCCGATATGGTTGCCGATACCTGCATCTGCCCCTCCCAAGGTTTACATCCATTCTTCAATACAAAAGATATTGTATTTCCCCGAAATTCGTAGAAAAGGAACGTTTTTCCGTAGTTGTATATGACAGTTCATATAGTTTTCTACCAAACAGACAATGGTGGGGGGAGAGTCATCGGTTTAATATTTACTTTGTATGAATAATTTTATTATGAGGTTCAATTCAGGTATATAAATAAACAAATTAATCCCTGGTTGTTTACTAGGTTTTTTTGATCTCTAATAAACTATTCAATTCAACCATATATAATGCAAACCTACTCATACGATAACGTAGTACCAAACTTCAGATTAGATGGTAGACTAGCCATCCTTACCGGTGGATCAGGGGGGTTAGCTTCTGTTGTTTCCCGTGCTTTATTGGCCCAAGGAGCCGATGTTGCCCTTATTGATATCAATTTGGAACGTACCCAACAAGCTGCTAAGGAAGTTTTAACATGGGGTCAAGAAACTTTGAAAGGATCACATGAATCACCAATTGGTAAAGTTTCAGCTTGGTCATGTAATATTGGAGATTCGGAATCTGTTGAAGCTACTTTCCAAGCCATCAATACTCATCATGAAAAGATTGCCTCTATCTTGATTAACACCGCAGGTTATTGTGAAAATTTCCCCGCTGAAGAATATCCAGCCAAGAATGCTGAAAATATTATGAAAGTTAATGGTTTAGGGTCATTTTATGTCTCGCAATCATTTGCTAGACCATTGATTGAAAATAACTTATGTGGTTCTATTATTCTAATTGGATCAATGTCAGGAACTATTGTTAATGACCCACAACCTCAATGTATGTATAATATGTCCAAGGCTGGTGTCATTCATTTAGTGAGATCTTTAGCATGTGAATGGGCCAAGTATAATATTAGAGTCAATACTTTATCCCCAGGTTATATCTTAACTCCATTGACCAAGAATGTCATTAGTGGTCATACAGAGATGAAAGAAGCTTGGGAGACTAAGATCCCAATGAAAAGAATGGCAGAACCAAAAGAATTTGTTGGCTCTATTTTATACTTGGCTAGTGAATCTGCCAGTTCTTATACAACTGGACATAACTTGGTTGTAGATGGAGGATATGAATGTTGGTAATTGGATCCAACTTGACAACTGTTTTGTTTTTATCTTTTTTGCATTTCTTGAATATTTAGAATTGGGAGGGAACATGTTTTATATAATCATATATATTAGTCTATTTTTAGTTCATAAAAGTTTTTGTTGAATCAATCTTGAATACATCTATCAATTGATTCTGTATGGATCTGTGAAAGGATGTGTGTTTATGTATTTTGGGTATGTCAAATACACCGTGCAAGAGTAAGTCAAATGTGAAAAATTGATTGAGTTACAAAACCAATTTATTTTTTATGCAAGTGAAAAAATCTGGTGATGGATTATTAATCTTTATCAAATGATTCTTTACCGGAGTAGATGGAACGTTATCGGTTTCACCTGCAATTTCTCTCTATAAGATATGAGTTTTCAAACAGGCCTGTGAAATTGTAAGTAACCACGGGAATTTCATATCTCTTCAATTGATGCTAAAGCTTATTCTATCAACTCATTCCCGAGATTCTTCTAAATATTCACCAATTTTTGTAGAAATATTACATCAAATTTACTAGAGACTTCAAAATTAATCCATTGACAATACCAAAAGATTGACAAGCAAAAAAGGTACAAATCAAGGGATCTATGAGCAAGATCTATGATCTCATCGTTATGATCTTTACAAGATAAGCTCGAGATATGTTGCAAATTGTCTTGGATACACAAACAGTACTACACACAAAACTTGTTCTAGTTTAAAGTTTCCAAGTTGTTACATTGCAATTACGAAAAGGGGCGTATCTTTTGTGGAATTTCGGAATTTTCAATTTCCAGAACTAGAGAATTCTATAATTGCATTGTTTGTCTTTCCTACTTAAAATTCAGCCCCTTTTAGATGTATATTCTCTTCATCAAAGAATTGGGGTGATTAGTCTACCATGTACGGCCAAAAAAAAAACTGGATTACTAATCCCGGTCTGAAATAAAAGAATATTAAACTTCATGTTTGCTTTGTTGATGGTATACCATTGTTGGTTGTTGCTGGAGTTTCATTTAATTCACACTTACCAAAAGTGGAAATCTTATTCCTATTATGAATTCAGAAATACTCACTTTGTTTGTAAAATTGCCAGCGTTTGTTATATTGTGATCCATACTTTGTTTTCAATTGTGTATGAAAAATGAAATTTTGTGTTAATAAGAATATTTTAAACGATAAAAATAAACAATTATTCATTATCACAACAAACAAATAGGCTTTTCCTAATTAGTAAGTAGTTACCAGTTATCCACTCACGATTATATCTTGTTCATAGAGAAAAGCTAGTGTCAGGGTAAAGAACTATGAATATGTGATCAGTTCTAAGTAATGTACAATTTGCAGTGTATAATTCCATTTTTTCTTTTTTCTTTTTTTCTTTTTTGCCGCTTTTCAATTGAAGTATTACAGGGCATTTGATAAAGTGTACTCCTATACTAACAATTTCGATGGCAATGAATGTAAACACTTGGAAGTTAAAAATAGAAATTGATAAAAATAAAAAGCAATTCTTAAAGACATATTTTCCGAGGTGCTCTGATTTAAGTGAAACA
>LQHL01001827.1:5601-29386 GCA_001655755.1 Hemisphaericaspora haegerdaliae
CCTTTTTATTTAACAGAAAGAAACTTTAGGCTTGATTAGAATGAGTTAACAATTCAATCCATTGAAAAATTGACATTGAAAAAAATTTTTCAGTGCGGCTGTCAAAATAAGGTCGTGCACGTTTCATAAGTTTACATTATCAGAAGTGACTACAACGGTAAAGCAATTGATTAAACGATCAAAAAATGGTTAATGTACATTAAAAGAATGGGTATATTCTATCTATTGAGGTGCTGGAAAGCTTTCTTGCATTTCAATAACTGATTTTGCTAAGTTTTCTTTGTCTATTAAGATCAAACTTAACTTTGGATCAATACCATATTCAGTAAATACTCTTCTAGAATCTGTTTCTTGTTTCTTATGGGTGTAAGGAAATACACCTTTATATGCGGCATTAGCCTCTAATATCATATCTTCGTAGTGGAAGTAATCCATTTCAACTTGTTTTGGTTCATTTGTGGCGATTTTCTTTTTCTTCAGTCTCTTATCTTGGTCATCATCTTCTTCAATTTCTGGATCAACCAATTGGTAGACTTTGGAAACAATCAAGAAATAATCAAATTCATACTTTTCATGTGCATCTTCTGCCTTTTCCATTTCTTCCAATAACATTCTATACATTGGTGGAATAACCTCAATTGGCATGTTGATAAACCTTTCACTAACAATCAAACCAACTTTTAATTGTTTAGTATTGTTAGTTGTCCTTGTATTTGTTAACAACTTTTTTAAGATGATATTGAATTCAGTTCTACCTTTAGTCTTATCAAGGGCATAATCAACCAATTTCTTAATACATGGCTTGGTCAGGTTTTCAGACATGCTAATGACCGATAACAAGGCATAAGGATCACTTTCTGTACCCTCGGTTTTAATAGAAGTTCCTACAGAATTCTTAGTCAAGACAAGATCTGCTAAACCAGAGAGATCAAATTCACTTGCATCGTCTCCAAATAATTGACGAAGGAAATTCTTGGTGGCATGGAAATCAACATCAGGATTCAAGTCAAAGAAATCGAAATCAACATTGACCATTTCTTCTCCTTCTCCGGTTTGTTCTTCAACTTCTTCTTCATTTTCTGAATCTGTGGAACTGACATCAATGTCAGAATCTTCTTCCTCTTCTACTCTTCTTTTACCCATTGTTGGTGTATGCTTTCTTTGTAAGATATGAAAGGTCCAAAATGAAAGTTTTACATGAAATCTCTAATTTTTTTTTCTTACTGCGATGGTCTTCGAATTCTTTATCTATCAACAATTCATGCATAATAAACAACACATGACGGTTTCGCAATGTCCATCGTACAAGGTTATACATCGTCAAGTGATGATGAGAATGAGCAATTACCAATTCTGCTAGTTAAAAGCAAAGATGAAGTTCATTTAAGCAACCTCAATACAGATCGTCTTGGGATTCAGGACTCCCCACCATTTAAAAAACAAAAAACATTTGGAGGAGCTTTCCAGAAGTTATACTATGATGAATCGACATTCGCAAACAGCGTACGAGAAGAAAGGACAAAGGTTTCTCAAAGTGCTCGAGATAAATCAAAACAATTGAAAAGGAAAAGAAAGAGCAAGAGTAAGGGTCAAACTGCCAGTCCATGGGATAACTATTCGTCTTCTGAACAAGAATATTCCAACAGGGAGGAGGAATCAGATGGTCAACTGGACACACCTGGACATTCCATCTACGAGAAAGTTGAATCGGACTATTTGTATTCCCTACCGAAGGTTAGCACGGAGTTTGTTGGTTCTGAGGAAAGAGACTATCAGGGAAGGACTTACATGCATGTGCCTCGTGGTCTTGATATCAATTTGACTCAAGAGCTGGGGAAGCAAGAATGTTTTGTTCCCAAAAAAGTCATTCATACATTTGAAGGACATCCAAAGGGACTAAATAAACTTCATTTTTTCCCCGGATCTGGGCATTTATTGTTATCTTGTGGAAACGATTGTAAAATCAAACTTTGGAGTCTATACCATAAACGTGAATTATTGCGGGTATATTTGGGTCACTCGCTGGCAGTCAAAGATATATCATTTAATAGCAGCGGGGATGAATTTCTAAGTGTTGGCTATGATAAACTTGTTCATCTATGGAATACAGAAACTGGGGAGATCAAAAAGACAATCAAATTGACCTCCATGCCAAACGTGGTTAAATTCAATCCCAAGAATGAAAATGAATTTATTGTCGGATTAACTAATCATAAGATCGAACACTACGACCTAAGCTCTCTTACTTTCCAGACCCCAATCCAATCATACGACCATCATCAAGGAACAATCAACTCTTTGACCATCTTGGATGATGGGAATAAATTTATGTCAACAGCTGATGATAAAACAGTTAGAATTTGGGAATGGCAAATTAATATTCCAATAAAAACAATTTCTGACCCCAGTTATCACTCAATGCCATCTGCAGCTGTGCTTCCGGGTGGGAAATACATTGCCTTGCAAAGTATGGACAATACCATACGAGTAATACATGGAAGCGGAAAATTCAAATTTAACAAGAACAAAGTATACAAAGGTCACCATTGTGCTGGATATGGTATTGAAATTGCTATTTCCCCCGATGGAAAGATCATCATGAGTGGTGACTCAAAAGGGTTTGCATACTTCTGGGATTGGAAGACTTGTAAGGTAGTAAAGAAATTAAAAGTATCTGATAGGCCTATCAAATGTATTGTGTTTCATCCGCAAGAAACCAGTAAAGTTGCAGTAGGCGGGTCTACAGGTGAGATTTACTATTGTGATTAAACACTTTGAAGGGTTGTTTTTTTTTTCATCGTAAGGAAACGTATAGATTGGATAACTATATAATTATTTACATAATAGTGCACTTCTCGGCTTGGTAATCATCGGTCTTTTTCCTGTATCTACTATAGAAATGGTGCCATTTGTGCTTTGAATGCTCATGGTGTTGTCCCTCTTCATGAACTTCACTCTTGACAGGAGTCGATTCCTCGACAGATGTAGATTTTCTGACAGGTACCGATTCCAGATTATGAATTTCACCAAATGATTCTGTCGAATCCATTTTAACACTTGGAGATGCTCTTTTAATGGCTTTTCTCCATGATGATTCGCCAGTTGTATACTTCGATTGATCAGTATTTGATACAGGTTCTGTTGAGACCTGCTGTTCAGAACCTGTTTTACTCTTTGTATCTGTTGCAACTGATGTCCTCCTTTTTGTATCTGAAATATTTGTGGATGCCAATTGAAGGTTGCTCATGTTAGTTCCATTGCTCCACTGGCTGTTCCGTCTATATTGTGGACTTAAACTAACACTTGGATATCTTGATCCAGTTTTCGAAGAACAAGGCTCCTCTTTAAAATAATTCTTCTCTTCATCTGTAACATACCAATAGTATTTGTTTCTAATGTCTATAAATCTTGGATCGTTCGGTATAATATCTGGTATTGGTATACTGGAAACTGAGCTAGTCATATTTTCTAATGGGTTGCCATCTTCGGAAACTACACTCGGTGATTGCGATTTTGAAAGTGTAGGAAATATCGACTCCTCGGACCAGTAGGAACTCTTGGACCCTCTAGGGATATTAACTGGTCGTTTCATTGCTTCAGGTTGTTCATCCTCGGTAGAAACTAATCTATAAAATAACATATAGGGCCACTCTGTACTGAATATCTCTTTAAATGATTTTTCAACAACTCGGGAGCGCTTTTTCATATCGTCATATAAATACCATTTGGCATTATAGGCAGCATCCTCACTGTCAGAAATGTTTTTGGTATGTTTTCGAACAACAGACACAAAATGACCCAGCGAAATTGTTGTACCACGGTGACAAATTGCACTTTCTAGGACAAGTTTATATGATGAAGTTGTGCCATCGACATCATCCGCGACAAACTTTGGCAAATTGATGATTGGGGGGATAATAATACGTTTCTGGGATCTTGTTGCTGTGGAATTGCTGAAATTGTAACGTTTGAGACAAAGGGGTAAGATTGGTCTTCTATTTGCAAATTCTTTAGAATTCTTGGCAATACTTTCAGTCGCTTCCTGATCAGAAGTCATGATATTGTCATCGGTATAAAACGGTAATAACCTCAAAAACATCCATGCTGGCAAGCTGACTTCACGAGGTTTTGCGACATTTCCATGGTTCTCATTTAGTGACCAAATAGATAATGTCGATGATCTAGCACGAACCATTATCCTGGGGCCATCTCCCTTCAGACTACTTCTTCGGGATAATAAACTAGCTTGTTCTTCGATATTTTCAATTAATTCATGGTGAGGCTTGGTGGAGTCTGAACCAATCATGTATTGTGCGCATGCTGAATCTTCTGGGATTGGAGGTACTTTTGCATCCCCATTTGGAGGTCCATGAAGTGATAGCATCGACACTCTTCTTTCTAATTCACGCTCTACGCTGATGGAATTATTAAAGTAATGTTCAAGGCATTCTTCCAATAAGATCAGATCTTCCACGTCACTTGTATTATTAGTACTTATACTTTTCTGTGAATCTATACTTTCACTTTTCTGCGAATTGATACTGTCACTTTTTTGGGAATTGATGCTGACACTGGGCTGAGTTCTTGTACTACTCAAATTGTGTGACATCATACTTTCACTGTGTAAAGTGTTCATACTGGAATGGTTGTTGGATGAATCATTTGAATCGGTCTTATCTGTATTCATACTGACGCTCGGTGTGTTTTCAGTTTGGGTTTCAACAATTTCAGGCATCATACTTTTAGATACTATTGGATTTTCAATATTGTTCGAATTTTCAATTTTCTGGTTAACCGGAATATCATCTTCTGGTATACTAACAAATAAGATTCTTTCTCGAGAAAACTTCTCATCGTCATTCTTACTATATTTTCCACCATGTTTGATATCGATTTTAAACGTTAGTAATGGCATATTCAATACTTCTGTTAGGAACTCAAATAGTGCAGCTGAATCTTGTTGTTTATGACTTATGGCTTCTCGGAATCCCAATTTCATTAAAGATTCACACAATCTTGCAGTAATATCTGTGGTAATTAAATTTCCAGATCTAATCAAACTCACATATAGTCTCAACAATGCCAGTAATCGTTCAACCTCGGGATCTGCCGATTTTGGGATGAATAATATTGGTTCAAAACTTTCCAAATTGGCAAACATAGAAAACAATAGTGCATCCAAATAGCACATTACGTTATCCCAATTTTCTGCTCCTACAAAGTCAATAGTTCCTCCTACTTTATCCAAACATGAGTTTGTTAAAAACAACCCTTCGGAACTTAATTGAAAAAATCGTATTAAATGAAATGTTTTAATACTATTCCCTTGAGTAAACGGCGATTTCAACAAAGCAATGACTTGTAGACCCGAAGGGATAGGCAACTTCAAATGATCAAACAATTTCTGCAACGTCACCACTTGTGTTGATCTCTCCGAGTATTTGGTATCATTAGCACGTGTGTGTAATATCGTAGTTTCTCTATCAATTTTTGCATAACTTTCAATATACCATTGCCAAAATGTATCTGGAAATATCCCATCTGGTTGAGGCGAAGGATTTCGAGAAAATTTAGAACGCATATGCTCAATTACTTAATTATGTGTCCAAAAAGTACCTGTGATGGTGGGGCAGGAAGGTTGATTCGAAAAAAAAAATTGTGTACCTGATGTATACGATTATGAGCCTAAGTGATGTGATCTAGGGAGTAGTGAAGTGATGTCGAAGTGATGTAGTATGGGTCACACAAGCAACTGAAAGCTAAAAAAAATGTTTAAAAGGAATGTAGTACAGTGAGGTGTAGGTGGGTTGTGGTGGGTGACATTCAGTTAATGACACATCAAAAACTTTGTGGGATAGGAGAGGAGGGACAAAGAAATTCAATCATTTATTTTTTGGTTGACAGACAAATCGAATTTTTAATTTTGTGTTTGTTTCACTCACCCAACAAAGTTGTCCTACTACGGCCATCTCCGTTGTAATCAATTCCCCATTAGGAAACTTAATTGATGTAAGACCGATATTTGTATGTTTTCAACCATTTTTTTCTACAAGTGCCAATTATGAAGATACAGATATATTTGTATTCGTTGTTGGAAAAAGCTTGTCTCATCTAGAAGAATTTTCTTAGAGATATGGCTTCCTTGGGAAACAATAAACGAACTAGAAAATATAGAGATTTATGAACTATTAAACTATTAATAGATTAAAAATGGCTACTCCTCGAGGTTTTTTAGTTAATACTAGTACAATCATATTAAAGTGTTATCTATACCTCATTAAATAGGGTGCGAATATGATCATTTCTAATTTCTTCTAAGAACCTGTTATATTCAACTCTTTCATTTTGCTCAAGACATCATCGATTCTTTTATCCAAATTTCCTTTGAGATAATCTTCTCTTGTTTTTGCATCTAGCTTTTGTTGGAACTTGTTCAATTGTTGGTAATTCTCATGGAAAAACCTTAACTGAATTTTCACAAACGCTTCAAATGAAGGATCGAAAAATGGAACTCTTAAATTAACTAATTTTGGTATCTCTGTTTTCAATTTATCATTCAAATTCTGATATACTTTTTCTGCTTCTATCAATTCCTTTTGAGACTCATCTAACTTGGTATCATAATTAGGATCATTCAAAACTGGTTTCTCGATTAACTTACGAACCTTGTTTTTCATTGCATCATAGTCCAATAACTTGTGGGCTCTCTTTTTCAATGCTTCGTTGACCTCGACGTAATAAGAATTGAATCTTGCAATTGGGTTTAAAACAGTTTGATTATATGGTTGTTCCAATTCAGAAACACATTCATCATTCAATCGTTTCAAAATATGATAATATTCTTGAGAAAGTGAGGAGAATCTAGTTTCCGTTTCTTCAGTTGTTTCTTCAGAGGGTTGACTTCCATTCTTTTCGTCGTTTGGTTTTGAAGCTGCCAAAACAGGTCCATAGAAGGAACTTAATGCTTCACCAATATTGATTTGTGAATTGGTTAATAATCGTAATGCTTCGAGGTAAGATCGTAATTGTTTTTGTAATTTGATAGAATTGGTTTCCATTGTATGATATCTCTTCTCTTCAAATTCAAATTCTTTGTCTATTGTTTGTTCAATGTGTCCTGTCTTAAGCATAACTTGGGTTCCTGCTCTATTAATAGCTTTCTTCAATCCTATCCATGACATATTGACCTCGATTATGTTTCTGTTTTTTCTATTTTGGGTGTTTTTAATTAATCTAGTATAGTCTTGGTACCCCTATTGAAGGCAATTGTAAGTGTGTGGAATAAATGGTGGTTTTGTATATACTAAAGGGTAATTTAAAATAGTTTTGTAATCTACAGCGGTTAACTTTTTTATTTTTCTGGTTGTGTGTAATTTACTATGCACTTGATGCCTCCGCAATCCCCGGAAAACTCCCAGGTGTTTCTTCCACTGTTGCCATGTTTTTTTTGCAAGATTAAGAACATGTTGCCAATCTTATTACAATCGTTGTATTAATAATTAAATGCATTGAATAAATAATCGATATCCTTCTATGTTCTATATATATATATACATATTATAAGAATAACTTTTTTAAAAACATTATTGATTTAAATAGGATTCTAAATCCAACAAATCAAAACTGAAAATGGTATTAAAATTATCTGAAGATTCTTGTATACCACCGTTCCCGTTGCTCAGATGGTGACCATTGAATGGTATTTTGGAATTGAATTGCTGCTCTTGTTCCGTATTCGTTATTGTCCCATTAGGATTAAACAAATAGTCCATCATTTTAATGAAAACATCATTTTGTAATACATTATGTTCTGTGTGAGGAGGTACATATTCATCTTCCATTAATTCCTCATTGTCTGTTTGCACAGGTTCTGATTCGTCATTGGATATGATCTGTTGAGATACTTTTGTTTCGTTTTGTTGTTGAAGAATACTTGCTTGTTTCCTTAGTGGAGTTCCTGTTCCTTCTCCATTTTCAGCAGCCAAATCAGGGTTTTGGACATGAGCTATTGAACTTCTATCATTGATTAATTCTTGTTTAAACTTTTTTATTCTTTCTTCCAACAATTTTAACGGAAATTTTGAAAGTAACCAGACGTTCGGTTTGAATAAATCTTTAAGAAATCCAATAAAGAATTCCAATTGTTGCAAATGTTTCTCTCTGTTTGTCGGCTTATTCACAACATGAACATATAACATTTTACACATTAAAATCATAACATATAGTACAACAATGTTCTTGATATGGTTCTTTTCTATGATTCTTTTCAAGATTCTTTCAACTTCATTGACCGTGTCAATAAATAATTGAATATCTGAACCAATAGGTAATTGTAAGAATGGTTTGTTCATGATTATAAATATAAGATAATATGCAAAATTTAACAGGTAATCATCTGATTCTGTAGCTTCGCCTTCTAAACTCTCCATATTCCAAAGTATATTATCCGGTAAGTTCTTCCTCCATTCCGTTAACTTGGCATTACATTCACGTAGCTGAGTATATTTTATCACAAAATTGGTCTTAAATTCTTCAGCATCCTTGAATGGCATAACTTGATAAATTTTCTCAATCATAGGTTCAACCATTACTAGTAACGATATTGCATGAGGTAATTTGGGGTTATGATTCTTATAGATTGGATAACTAGGGTGATATACCAACATTCTTGGTCTTCCGAAAATCAATCCGGCAAAACTATCAACCACATAGCATCCCCAATATACTAAACATCTGAAGTCATTAATAGCAGGGTCAGCATCCTCTTTTGAAAAATCATTAAATCCCAAGTCAAATCCCATTCTGATGGCCATTCCTGATAATTGCCAGGCACTTGACAATTCACCTCTGTTTAATTCAAAAATTGCATTTAAGATAAGTGCCATCAACTTAGGATAACTTGATCTTTTGAAATTAAGATTACCAAAAATAAGATGTTGCAGTTGATTATAGTAATATAACGCGTCTTCAGGCGCATTCAGATAGACTGACCCAATACAACATAAGGAATATATCAACTCGGGTGAAATATAAAGGTTGTTCGGAGACTTCAAAAACGCTTGGGCGAGACCTTCACTATTGTTTGAAATTTCACAAAATTCGATATATGCCTCCTTCACCTGTCTTTCATTCAATAAATAACACAAGAGTTGTTGATCAAAATATTTTATGGCGACATCAATTAGCACTCCAACTTTGGGAGATGTTAATTCTTGGAAATCAAGCAACCGAGGATCAAATAATTCCTTTCCCAAGTCTGGAAATCCAACTCCTCCTTTACCATTGTGCATATTTTGACCATTTTTACGCTTCTGTCCTTCATGACTAATCATCATTGACTCATCATACACTGTGGTAGCCCCGAGAAAGAAACCAGATCTTCCATCAGGACCTCGGTAGAATTTGGGATCAAGATCTAAACCAACATTGTATTTCCGTATGGTAGGAGGTGGAAGAGATGGAGGTGGAAATATCATTCCTCCTGCCACGTTGCTGTTTCCTAGCTTGGGAAGAGTCGGTGGTAAAGTAATATTTGGTTGTGAAGTAAAGGTCTGTGAAGGCAACGGACGTGGTTGACTTGAAACTTGAGGCGCTCCTTGAGAATGTTGGCTATTTGAAGTGGATTGCTGCATTGCAGGATGTGGGGCCACGGCCGAACCACCATTGTATCCGCTATGGTATGGTGGCAAATGCAGATATTTTGAAGTAGGTTGTGGTGGTTGTTGTTGCGAATTTAACATCTGAGAAGGTACAAATTGAGTATATTGTTGTTGTCCTTGATGGTTATTTTGATAATACTGACTCTGTATGTGATGGTGAGGTTGTTGTGGAGGCGGCATTGGGTTATGAGGTGAGGAAGGCTGTGATTGACTCGGTATCGATTGTGGTGCTGATCCTGTGCGCGACCGCTTGCGTATTATTGGAGATACCACCTGTTTCTGTTGATTCAAATAGGGTAATTGGTGCTGGCTATTCCCATTGATTGTAGAATATGAATATTGCTGTTCTCGTATTGATGGTGATGACAATGGGGAATTGTTTTCCAATTCAAATGAATCATGGTTGGATACAAGTGCCTTGGAATTGCGAATGTTATTTAACCTTTTTATTAATTCTTGAGGATCGTTACGAAATTGTAGTAATGAACTCAAAAAATCTTGATATTGTTGATTTATTTGTTCTAAATTATGGGTATATTCAGTTGAATATCGATTTTTTCGTCTATCAACATTTGGATATTGACATATTTGGTTCCTTTTAACACAGTTCGAACACGGATTACCTCCATCACACTTTCTTTTGATCGTACGGCATAGATTACAGCTATATGATTTCTGGTTAGTCTTTAATTCCAATTTCTTTTTTTCAAAAAAAAAAAAACACGCTATCCATTTTAAACTCCCTTGCCAGAGACGGAAATATCAATCAATTGTCATGTCTTTATAGAAAAATGTCATAGAACATACGATGTAGATTGTCTTTTTCTTGTAATATCTCCTCCCATTTCTTCATTTAGTAAATGTAAATAAATACGGATACGATGAGGGGTTTCCTTAAGAATCTAATAGGCGGAATACACTTAAACTTTGAAAACTTTCTTTAGACAAGAAATACGGGTTCTTTTTATAAAGGAAGCGGATAAAGTTTAAAAAAAAAAAAATGTTAGATTTATTTTTAATGCAAATATTGTTCCATTAAAAAAAAAGTCTTCTAAAACCAAAAGAATTGATTAATACAACATAATACTGCAGTTTTGTGTTATCTTGAAAATATTTGTGACTCTAATAAGAAAACCGGAGATGGCACTTCAAGTAGAACAATGTTTATTTGTCAAAGTATTCGATGATAATAATTCACTTGCATTCTTTTGCTTTATATTTCATTGCCTTATTTTTCGTGATTGTTTACCAAGAAACAATGAAACGAAAAAAACTCGAAAAGGTACAACAGGTGAAAGAAATCCTTGTTGCAGGTGAATCCACACAAAAGAAGAAGGCGGGATTGTATCGGGGAATAATGCACAAGAACACAAAAATATTTCTATTTTGATGCCACATACCTTAGATAATAACCAAAGAAACAAAGAGCTATTATACGAATGATCACGTTAATCCCAAAAAAAAAAAATCTAATTCAAAGTCTTCAAAACCAGAAAAAGATGTTTCTTTTTTGTTGAAAGCAGCTGATTTTCTTGTTCTCTCGGCGTACGAATTATATAGAAAGAATATACAAAACATGAGAGATTTGCGATAGTTGGTAGGGGGTTAGAGGATATGAAAACAGTTTACTTGGGTCCCTGAAATAGCAGATCAAAGCTTTGACGTTCAATCATTCACATCATCACAGACACAAAGCTAAGTTGAGCTGGAATTATCCATTCTCAATCGCAAGTTTCCACAAATAGAAAAGTCCATTACGAGGGATATGCTTGAATTCAAAATGTTAATCTAGATCATTACAGGTTCTCCGTCCCCACGTGATCTGATTTTGGGTTATGATCTTGTATATCATGCGTTTGTGAGCATAATAGGTAGTAGTAAGTATTTTTCTATTATTAGTTTATTTTCTAGTTTTATGTAGGAATTGAATTTAAGGCGATCGTAGAGAGATCTTCCTCTATCACAAACAATACCCCATGGTTACATTTTCAAAATTGACTTCTTCTTAAAGCTTCGATTTCCGTTTTTTCTGTTTGTCTTTAGTAGGCTTTAACATCCGCGGAGGCTTTGGATTGTTTCAACCAGCTTTATTGAATACGCCGCTATACCCGTTTCAAAAACTGTCAAGCAGAATTGAAATTCAAAATCACCAATCACAACCATAAAGAAATATCTTACATGAACCTGCATGTCGGTGTTTGGAGAAATATCCAAACACCGACATGCAACCACCTTTGAAAACCATCGGAGAGCTATATATCCATATTCGGAGTAATTCAAATCGTTCTAGCTGTTACTCTTCTTTTTCGGTAGAAACTAGACAAACATATGAAATACTCAAACAAACAAAAAATTAGAGCCTTTGTTTCAGAAGTCTTGTGGCAACTCTGGCCATTCAGAAAGTTGTGTAGACAAAGAAAAAGATGCCTTGGTTTATTATTTAAAGATGAAGAACTATTGTTTTTACATATTCTAATCCGTCTTACCCAACAACTATATCATCGGTTAATTCAATGTCGTATGCCTCTAAAATGAGATTCCTGCCAAAGAAGTATTTTTTAATAGGTATTTTCTAGGTTCTTGCTTAGGTTCAATTTAAATCATGACCCCCGTTCCCAAAAAAATAATGTCTTGCCTGGAAAATACAAGATTCTACCTCGGTAGTAATGGTGAATAAGTGCTTGTCCCAATAGGAATATTCTCAATAAAGGCTCGATGTGAATATTCGAGTTTGACACAATAGGAAGACAATCATTAAAAAGAAGGCGTAGTTTATAGAAGTCGTGTATATTGTCATTTTTGGAGTAATAATGAGCAGTCATGGACTGTTAACTATTAAGTGTTTCCATACTTCGGCATTACACTTGTTTATGGTTGTTTTCACATAGCCTTATTAATTATATGAAGATCGACTATTTCGTCTAGTTGATTTATCGAATCGCTTCCCAAGTCGAAATTTAAGCTTTTTCGAAACGAAATTATCAGTTTTGATAAAGAATGAATTTCAGTATTCACCTATAAACACCAAACCATCCTATTCCTAATGCTCCGTTCATATAAGGTAAAAAGTAAATGAGAAGGCATCACACAGAGTAGAAAGTCCAAGTCATCGGAAAACCCCCTTACCAATTTTCACAAGGCTTCTAAACTAATTTTTTAAATACCATCAGATTTGGAAGAACATGGACTGTTCTTCGTGTGTAACTAAATGTTCCAGATTGTAGGGTAAAAATTGTGGGCCTGGCTATTGGTATCTCTCATTGTAAGGATAGAGACCTGTAGGTCCATGATTGTAGGGTAAGCATTGTTTACCAATCCATCTAACCATAAAGAAATATACAAAAATTCGTATAATTTGATCGTCTCGTTTTTTTTCTCCAATCGTATATATCAAACTATCTAAAAGAACTAAACTTTAATATAATAACATATATAGGTCTCCCTAAATAGTTATTTTATTATTCTCCTCTCAAAGTTGAATCCAGTTCGTATATTGCAAATTTTTGACATTTGAATTTTATTATCGTTCTTATTAGTGTGGCTTTCAATCTGGAAATTCATTCAACATCCCAATCCGGGATTGGCTTGGGAAATAGCTTTGAACGTTTTGTAGTATCTTGTTAACTTTTGTTGCTAGGCTGGTATCTGTATCAGCACTTTTTGGTTCATTCTGACATCAGATTGTTCTTTTATGTAGATTTTGATATCATTGAATTTGCAGCCTTCCGTATCATAATGCACCAAAGTGATCCAGAAGAAAATAAGGGTGTTAATCTTGGAGTATTTCTAAAAACTTTGTTGTTCACTTGCCTAGAAACTTTAAAGACTGTTGTTTTGGGATTTTACAGACTTAAAAAGTAATCTTTTCATTATTAGGTCCGTTCAATAGATCTTCCCAAATTGGAAAGCCAATCTTGATATAAATTACATCGTGCTACAATTTGTTTATTTACTACCAAAAAGGCTCGCCGCTTTGACAGAGAATGTTTACACTACTTTGCTCATAACAGGGTTCATGAAAATATTCTCCATTATAATTTAATTTGGTGGGTTTCAGGTATGTTTATGACATCATCATACATACTTTTGAAATATACACGACCCAAATCTGACACAGCTGGATACACAAAAATGGAGATGAATGTCAACCCAAGACACACAACAAGCAACTAATTGAATTTACAGAGTTATAAGCTTTGATGTGGAAAGAGAAACTTCAGGAGAACTGAGTGAGATATAGTACTTACTTTCCTATAGATTTGATAAGAATAATGTAGATTTCAGTTTTTTTTCGAAATTATTGCTCACACTATCGTTTGTTCCTGAATAAGTACAATGGTTGCAGTTGTGGTTTCATATTGTTAACAAGTCCCACATTCACTGTTCTTTTTCTTCATATTTTTATAAATTTTTTGGTTGCTTGGTTATAATAAACTCTATTGTAATAACTCTCTCTCCCACAAAACCAGAATTTTCCTTCTTTTTTTTTTTCGATTGATAAAGATAAAAGTCCCACACACTTTCAAACTCAACTCCCTGTACTACCTTGCAATTACCAGGTACTTAAATTCCCTTTCGCTATAGAAGAGTGTATGTGAAATGGGGAATACTACTTCTTCTACCAATGCGAACCTCAATGATGAAACAAGAAAATCAACTGCATCCTATAGTCAAACGAATGGAAATGATGTGAGAAAATCAACGGCCAAGAACAATGTGAATTCGTTAGATGAAGAATTTAGTGATTTGATCTTACATCAAGTGAAGCCCATAAGTTCACAATCGACATCTACCAATCTACCATCTCAAGTGTCTCAGCTGCAGATACAATCACAACAGCAACAAATCTTCCAACATCAATTTCATCAGCAACAAATGTTACAGCAACAGCAGGAATTGCAACAACAGTTTGAAAGCCAATTCCAAGAGAATGAATATCTGGAAACATCGCAACATCAAGAACATGCTCCTATTCATTCTGAGTTTAGGGATCATTTCACGAACGATTTGATTGAAGATGAATTCAATGAATTGAATGAAGATTTAGTGGAGACTGATGCTGCTTCTCTTCAGAGAAATATACTTCCTGATGATGAAGAAGAAACTGAGAATGACAACGAAAATCAAGATAAAATGGAACTAGATGAACCATTCCCCCATGACGTGGATTTGGATTATATGGATCATCAACAACCTGAACCAAGATCCATTACTCCAACTCCAGATTTAGCAAAGATTGACTTTACCCACATCTCCAATAATGCTCAAATGTATCAACGACAAGTAATTTCCCCTCCACCTCCACCAGCCCATATGATGTCAGCTGCACAAATTGCACGTATTTCACATTCACCTTCTCCCAACCCAGAACAGCAACAACGTCATCAGCAGCAGCATTTATTGCAACATCACCAATCAAAGAGATTCAAGGGTCCTAATAGCGTGTCATTGATCCCGGTGGAAATCAAGTGGGTTAACACAAGTAAAGACCCAATCGGCAAAATTGCCATAATTGGTTCATTCTCAAATTGGCGGGATATGATCAAATTGCTGCCCCTGCTCAAACATCCTAATGAATATGTAACACACGTCAACTTACCGCTTGGTGTCCACAAATTATTGTACATAATTAATAATGAGTATAGAGTTAGTGATCAGTTACCTACTGCGACTGATCAGGAAGGTGTTTTCTTTAATTGGTTCGAAGTTATCGATGATACACATTTATTCAATCATTCATTGAACCAGCCAAATCACATTGGAGCGTCGACTGCCTACGATGCCAATATCGTGTCTCATGGTTCATCAGATACTATACAGCAAGATCACAGCACTCAAAGAAACAAAGATCAACAGCTTCGCACTGCTGGAAAATACGAAGTTGATAGAATAAAGGAAAAGAGCAACAGCTTCTTGCAAAGATTGTCAAAGGAAAATTCGGTGGAGCATTTAGAGTATGTTGAACAAGGAAGTGAAGAAGATTTACATCGAAAACATCTAGAACAGCAAAGCTCAGACAATTACCCCTATCATCGAACAGATCATTTGAGCAACCAAGACTTACCCCCTTCGTCATACGATAGCAAGTATATGCCTTTTGAAATTAGTTCTTCCAACTCATTATTAAAGTCGCGTGAAAGTTATGAATCACAATTGGAATATTCTAGTGAAATACCAGAGATGTTCGTTAACTATGACTATTTCCGACAAAAGGAACCAAATTATGAATTGCCAGAACCCCCTTTGTTACCACCACACTTGAACAATGTATTACTTAACAAAATGTCGTCACATTCACACCTGCAACCACATTCCCATGGCCATTCTTCAAGTTTGATTCCGCAAGTTTCGCTGGGCTTCAAACAGCATGGCGAGTTCGGATCAGCTCCCTCAGGTGGGGTGTTAAGTTCCAGTTACGGCAACAAGAGACCACCATTGAGAAGAGCCGATAGCTCATATTATGCTTCTAATAAGGAAGCTCTTCATTTGTCAATTCCGAATCATGTCATATTGAACCACTTAATGACTACTTCTATACGTAATGATGTTTTAACAGTAGCTTGTATTACTAGATATTCTGGGAAGTTTGTAACTCAGATTATGCACTCCCCGGCAGATTCTGGTACATGAGATTCAAAGTGCAAGTTATACGTAGGTTTTATATATATGAGGTGAGAACGAGAATGTAGAGTTTCGGTTTGTAATTGATTAGAAAATAGCTATGTTGATTGCTTTTATCGCCAAAAGTAACGCACTTAGAAATAAAGGATATTTTATTGAGTTAAAGAAATGGTTGTGGTTGCAATTATTTTGATTTTTCTTTAATCTCTTGCGAAGTGAACTTACCTTCCGCCAGGCTCGAACATTTCCACAATGCAGGAACTTGTGGAAAACTTGAAAAAATATAAGAAGTGCCATGGTTGGAATTGGTAATAGGTATCTAGTGAAGTGATTCAAAAAAAAATGTTAAATCTCTTTGTAAAGCGTGTCATCTTTATGCAAGGACAATGCTAATCTTCTCTGTATTGTTAAAATTGACAAGTGTACCATCCCGAAGGATAGTACGAACAATTTTTTCGCGCACTTGATCACAAGTAGTTTATTGAAAAAAAATTCTTTTTCATTATTGGAATTTGTCTCCCGGACGTTAAACAACTTGGTCTTCCGGACTTTAAACAAACTTTGTATCCCCGGCGTTAAACAACTTTGAAAGTCTCTAATTGGAAACACTTAAAGTCCTGGTTTTTCTATGGAATTCTTTGTTTACCTATACAGTTTTAATCCATATTGCCATGAGAAAAAAAATTGGTGCAATTTGATAATGCTTTTCAAGAAATTCAATGAATAGAGGAGCATATTGGTTAGGTAATCATAGTTGAATCCTATGTGGTGACCGTGAAAACCCAGAAGGGAATTTTGCACTCTTTTTTGCAGGCGTTTGAAGGATAAGGATGGGCAAACCTGGATCAACAACTTTGCTAATACGGCACCCTCTCATTTCACGAAAAAAAATTTGGAGTTACCCCTCTGCATCTGGTCAAGATTTGCATCCATTTAGTATATGTAATAAATTGGGTATATTGATAAGAAAAGGTTGTGGGATTGAAAAAAAATTGGGATATCCTGGTTTATTGGATAGGGGATCAAGAAAAAATAATTTGCAATTTTTTCGGTTGCAAAAAGTTAAATCTTCTTCCATGGAAAATGAAGACTTCTACTTTTCCATAACAGCCAGTTTATGAAATATCTCAAACATAATCATGCATAGGTTAGTAAAACGAAAGAATCAAAGATAACAAGGAACATTTATTCTTTTCTTTTAAAATTATTCCCAAGAATCAACAGGTCATATTGAAAAAAAAAGTGCAACATATGATACAAATAACCCTGTCTTTGAAGTCAAAGGGCGTCCTTTCGCAGAAATAGCTATCTCAGCTTTCTTCCATTCAATTAATACTTTCTTTTTAGAAATTATATGATTTTGAGGTGACTTTTACAGAGTGCTAAGTTATGATAGTTTCATATTTCTTTTCACTGGATATAGTCCCCAATACCCGTGGAAAAACTTATATGCGCGCGTTTTTGTGTTTTTCCGTGAAACAGAGAAAATTATATTATAGAACTTTACGGAGAATAAGGTATCAAATCTACCCTAATTTATCAGACAGCAGTGAAATCTACCTCAAAATATCAGAATTGAATGCCAACAGAACCTTCAAACTCTTTAAATGATACAAGTGAAGGGTGAGAAGCACGGATTTACACGGGGATTAATTGACAAGGAATTTAATAAATTGGGTATATTGAAAAAAAAATTGACAAAACCCAGGTTAGAACATTTAACAGAGAAGGGTATGACGGAAGGATGTACTCTTTTCGTTTGCTAATTCAACAGGAAGAATAATACTCAGGGCCAATTTACATACATAAAAAACCCGCGGTAATCAACAATGCAAAATAAATATTAGTCGCATTTGCCCAAGCAAAACACCTTTTTATTATTGGAATCAAAAGAAATATATACTATTTTCAATTCTTCAATTAGTATAAATAATGACAGGGTAGTCCACAATATTTAAGTTTTGTTTCTTATTTTATATCAACTTGGTTGGTTTGATATTAACTTATACCCCGTGATGCATAAACCATATATTTCAGAAAACTCTTCTATACAATCGCCAACTGATTCAGATTCACTCTTTGGAGTTATTGAAATAGCTGGCGATGGAGGTGAATTTGTCATTATAAGCAATCAGAAGTACTATAGGCATGAACTTATGGCAGCTTTTGGTGGGAATTTAAATCCAGGTGCTGCTCCATATCCAACTGTCAACATTAATCCTGCTCCTCTTGGATTATGCGGCTTCGCTTTAACTACTTTTGTTTTGTCCTTATATAACGCCCAAGTCATGGGCATCAGAATACCAAACGTTGTTGTCTCCTTGTCATTTATCTATGGGGGGATTGCTCAGCTCCTTGCAGGTTTCATGGAGTTCCTCAGTGGTAACACTTTTGGTTTTACCGCTTTGGTTTCTTATGGAGCATTCTGGTTATCTTTTGGAGCTATATTTGTTGAAAAATTTGGTATTATTGCAGCATATGAAGGAAATGAGGAACAATTCTCGAATGCTTTGGGGTTTTTCTTAATTGGCTGGGCAATTGTCACCTTCGGACTTTGGTTAAACACTTTGAAAGCTACAGTACCATTCAGCGCCTTGTTCTTTTTTTTGACCATCACTTTCATAATATTGGCCGCTGGTCAATTCAGTGGAAAAGCAGGTGTTGATCGTGTTGGCGGTATCTTTGGAATTATTACTTCGTTAATTGCCTGGTGGAATGCATTTGCCGGTATAGCAACTCCACAAAACTCATACTTTAAGTATCCCTATATACCAATGCCTGGAAACCAAATAAAGCATTAAAGGAGCTTAAAAACATCTTTGACTTTGAGACCTATATAGAATCAACTATTTTCAATTCATTACACTTATTTGTAGACCAAACTTTTTTTGAGGGATTTCGACTTTAACAAGCACGTTCCGTTTCTTTACTGAAAAGATAATATTGAATCGACAAACTAAATAAAACGATGTATATTGGGCAAACTGCTCTGTTTAAGTATCTCGTTGAGAATATGAAGTACTGTATTCAATGTAACGATAACCGTTCCGATAGCCGGCCTAGAGCATTGAATCAGATTGGTGTTGATGGTTGGGAATATCCTCTTCGACATTCCTCTTAGTAAAAACTTGTCGAATATACTGGAGATTCCATGTTTGTCTTCTCGGAAGCTTAGACTTAAAAATCAAAACAAATTGTTTTTGGTAAGATAGTTTTTGAAGTTTTGGCACTATAACAGTGAAATGAAATTGAGAAATAAAAGCAAGATTCTTAAAGTCGTGTTAAATTTTAACTCTATTCCGGGAAATGCAGGTTCCCGCCTCAAGTGGGTTCCCTGCAATTAAAATATTTTTTTAGTCCCTATTTTTTCTGTGATGCAAGACTTCGCCCTTTACCAAAAGATCGTATTTCATCAACAATACTTTGTGTCGTTTCAATATGATAAATCTATAAAGAAAACTGGACAAGTAATTTCCCTTAGCAGAAATTTACAGGAACTACAGAAAGCACAAGCAAATCATCAATAACATAAGGAAAACATCTATTATTTAAGTATGAAAATAAAATAAATTTTTGAAATGAAGAATAGGTGGTCAAACATAGACCCCTCTAATACTGAACGACGGTAATAAGAAACTCGTGAAAATCAATTTCTTTTAAGAAAGGTTATAAAAATAAGATAGTAGAAATAGAAAAAAGCAATATAGCAACAAATGGAGGAATTAAACTGAGACTTCTGAGTACCTCACATATTGAAATTTGAAATGAACTCAATGAGTGTTCGTTTGGCTAGCTATGACATCCATACACAACTTAATTAGGAACAGGTAAGCTTACGATACGACTCAAATGCCTCTTAAAGCGACGTTCCCTCCTTAACCTAGTTTGCATTAAACTGTAGCTACCCCTTCGAATAATGACTTCTAACTTGAAGTGGTCAATATCAGGATAGAAAACTGAACTGTATGAATATAGCTTTGAAATCAACTCTTTCCTACCTATCTTTGTAGTATCTCTAATCCACGTCTGGTGACCTAA
The DNA here is from genome assembly GCA_001655755.1 of Hemisphaericaspora haegerdaliae. Classification (NCBI taxonomy): domain Eukaryota; kingdom Fungi; phylum Ascomycota; class Pichiomycetes; order Serinales; family Debaryomycetaceae; genus Hemisphaericaspora; species Hemisphaericaspora haegerdaliae. Next base: position 25,920 of record LQHL01001827.1, read on the forward strand.
CTTGAAGTCGCAATAATTTCCGAATAACTCTAAAATCTTGAGTTCAATTTCTTTAGTTAGTGAAATACTATACCCATCAAGCTCTAAGATTCTGGATAGTTCATAAATATTTAACCTTGAATAGTACCGATCGTTTTTTGATTCTGTTAATCTTTCAAAATTTTTATGTTTGTTCATCTGTTTTCTTTGTTTGACTTGTTTCTTGGATTTGGATTTGGCCTTTGACTTTCTTTGACTAGCCTTTTCAGGGAAGAATTTTTGTGTCTCAAACTGAAGCCTGCATAATCCAAGCTGAGCAGAGTCAGGTTCAGTTGGCTGATGTGGCCCATTTCTGGAAGAAAGTTTGTAGTTGGAAACAACACCTTTGGGTAATTGAAACTTCGGATTTTTCTTACATTCAGAAAGCGGAATAAATTTTGCCTTCCTCAAGTCCATGAATTCTCGCGAAAAAGGAAGTGGTAACACCTTTGGTCCAATACTATAAATATCCGATCTCAAATCTGGCTGAGTAGTATCTTCATCATCCCCACTTGATAAGTCGTTTTCGATGTCATTGCAGTTGTCCTTGCTACTTACTTCGTGAGCATTTATCCAATCCGTCAAAATGAATGATGACCTATTCTGGACAATTCGAATAAAATCACCCTTCCTCGCAGAGAAGGTGAAAGTAACAGGATATTCTTTGGAGAACAGGTTGTAACCAATAATCAAGCTTGTCTTCTCTGATGGTTTTCTTGGCTTCTTCTTGGGATTCTTTGGTCTTGTTTGCGAAGATGTACTTTTAGGTGCTTGAGATTCAACTACTGGAACAGGAAAGAAAACTGTTGGTGATGATGGAGGAATGTTCAAAAACTGTAATGGTGTTGCCTGTTTTTTTTCTGAACATCTTGAGGAACCAGCAGTAGAGGGTGATGATTGGTCATCCTGTGTAACTATTGGTAAACTTTGGGATCTCAACATCGGAACAGTTTGCTTGAATTCGAAGGCTGGCAATAAATTCAAATTCTGCTTCAATTGATTAATCATTTCTGATTTGTTTGAACTGCCAGATTGCAAGTTGGAGGAATAATTGAAAAATATGTTGCTACTTGAACTTTGGGTTAATGATTTTGGCAGTGACTGAGTGAAATCTTGAGCAGACTGTGACGATTGTTGACTTGGTTGATGGAATACACCAACATGAGGAGATGAACAAATTGGTGGGTGTAATTCAGGAGTGGGACTTTTTGAAATAGTTCTACAGTCTGAAACATTATCAAAGACTAAATACTGTAAATGCTGTTTATCATCTTCTGGTGTATTGGGTTCTGAAGAAATTGCAAGGAGATTGTCTTGTTCAATATCACTGATTTCATCTTCATTAAAAGTTATTAGTAAAGGATCTAAAGTTTGAGCAGATACACATCTTCCAGAAACCTGTGATTGTACTTGCGCTTGGGTATTCCATTGTTGTGGGTATTGGAAGTAGTTCGTCCCTTGAGTAGATGGTTTGTAATATGTTGGCAGTAGCTGACCACTGACTTTTGAAGGAAAACTTCCACCAGGAAAGTTGTAAAGTGGGGAATTATAAGTTGTAACTGATGTGGCAATTGAGTTTGATCTAACATTCTGACTCATTATGCCAGAGGTGATCGACGCCTGGTCTAGCTCCCATCCCTTACTGTCCAGTGTTGCTTCCTCGTGAAGAGCGACAAAGTTATTTGGCACAGTGGTAGAAGCGGCAGAAATAGTAGCATTAGGATCATCATAGTGCTGGTCACTAACTTCATCAAGGAAGCAGCTTGCTAGATATTGTCTCAAGTCTATGTTAGTATTAAAGTTTGAATCAGACATCAAAAAAATCCACCTTTTTTGAATTGAATTGTTAAACCTTAATCACAAAAGCTAATTTTATAAAAATTGGTAACTAATAACTTTTTCAGCAACTCTGTTCCACAGAATAATGAATTGAAAATGAAAGAGAAGGTTGAAAACAAGATTATCAATGGTTGATAAAGAAGAAAAGGTGAAAGGAATACACAAAGTAAGTCTGGTTGTTATCGCCCCCTTGTGTGGTTGTCTCCTTGTTTGTGCTTTTTTGTGGGGTGCTGTGGTTGAGGTGGTTACAAGTGGCAAGGATCCCTTGTATACCTTGGTTGATTGAAAATATGTGTGTGATTTCTTGATTTAAAAGGGGTTTTCATGCTGAATAATTTCGGCAGTAAATCCAATGTTATAAGTAATTAATCATTGTTTTTTTTTTTTGCATCTACATTTTTATTTTTTAAGCCCAATGCTATATTATTTATTGTTTTTTTTTTTGCATCTACATTTTTATTTTTTAAGTCCTGTAGATCTAACCAGGGCAACTATAAATATTTAGACACATTTTAAACTGTAATTTAATTTTTTAATTTTTGTGACACCAAAGGGTCAAAAAAAAAGAAGTAAACCATTATTTTTTATTTCTCTCCAAAAAGATCACATGGTTTACACATCATTTTAATTCAACCCCCTCGCTGACTTAGCTATTGTTACATTCTCTCGCTGTTTTGTTGGTATCATTGTTGTTATTATTATTATTGAAGTGGGCTATTTATTTTAGACTCCTAATGAGAAGAGTCTCAAGATCCATGAGTAAAAAAAAAATCATGTGCCAAGGTTTTCAGCAATGCCCCACTGTCTTTTTAGTTGCAAAACTTTCCAATTTGCTTACGACCAGTTAAAGAATCTCGAGTGTAAAAATGCATCCACTTTATCAGGCCACTAACTACATTTATACAAGAGAGTCCCAAAAACCTGAACCAATCTGTCAAAGCCTAAACCACATTTCAAGTGTGTTTGATCGTTGGTGCCCACAACTAAATGCGGTTGCCCCATTCCATTTATTTTTATTTTTTGTCTAATATATAATCCAGCTAATTTGCTTTTATTTTTGAATCTGATCTTCTTTTGTGTTTTCTTTTTCCCACAACGGTTCTCTGTTTAATTTGAAAACAATTGTATACATATGAACTGGATAAAGAAAACTATCACTAGCTATTGCCATCATATACAAGGAGTGAAATCTATTGATAATCAGTGAGAAATCTTGAAAATATTCATACTTGCTATTTTTTATCCTTCTTATTTGCAAACAAAACCCTTACGCAGAGTTGTGCCTAAAAAAGAAGAACTAAATTTTTAAGCCTAATAACAAAATATTTTTTAGAAAAGAAAAAAACGAAGTGATTTTTACGAACAAGGCGAAAAAAGAAAAAATAAATGGGTTGACAAAAAACGCAGGGCGCCTAACCTAGATCCAGTATTGTGTAAAGGTTAGTCATAAATTGTTCTAGTATACGTTTTCAGATCTGAAATAAATTAGGATAGTTTTCACATACAAAATCTGTTCTTTCTTGGAAGTGATAATTATGGCAACTATATTTAATATCTGTGGGGAATTTAATATCTGTGGGGCATTGGCAATACGAAAAGGTGGCTGATTT
>LQHL01001827.1:29414-62949 GCA_001655755.1 Hemisphaericaspora haegerdaliae
TTGTAGATGTGTATGTCTCATAAAACTATTCAAGAATTTTCTTTATTCTGGTTGTATGAAAATATAGTTCAGTCACAAAGCCGAAATTATTGATATGGCCACTTCGCAAAAATAAATTGGGAACATTTACCTCGTGTTCTATTTTTAGGGAAATCGGTTCCCGTGGAAACATTAATGTTCTAACTGATCTTCATATTAGCTTGGTATGCTTTCCGCTACGGAACGGAACCCTTCCTACCTCTAATTCTTGCCTATAATGGAAAGTGTAAAGTGTCTGAAACTGTTGGTTTACTTTACCATCGGAATTGCCAAGATACAACTGTATCTTCGTTTACTTTAGCATCTGAATTGCCAAGATACAACTGTATATTCGTTTGCTTTAGCATCTGAATTGCCAAGATACTACTGTATCTTCTCAAGTTTATACTATTGTTCAAGCATTTTGGTAGATGAGTGGAAAAGAAATCCCACAACTAAATTACCAAACAAAAAAAAAGTGGTGGTTCTGAAAGAAAAAGAATCGGAAAGTCCCCACTTCACTTCTCGGCAGAAGGCCAAGTATTTGTTGAAAAATAACCGTTTGAATATATTAAAATCCATGCGCTTAGAGTGCGTTGGGAATTATATTCCTGACTTTAAATTATTTATTTAAGGAGAAAAGAAATTTGATTCTGTAGAAATAATAAGAAATTTTACTCATTTGGGGATTAATTCCGGATTTTCCTTTGAGAATTTTCCTAATGCAACGTTATTGTAGAATCAACAAATCTCCCCCTTACATAATGTGTCTGCAATTCGAAGGTCTTTCCACCTTTTGGTATCCACTAAATAATCTTCTCCCTCCACCATTTCCTACATAAACTCTGAAATTTGAATCGCTCTATATCTGTAAAGCCTCGACTTTTATTATACCAATTGTGAAGTTGATAGAAGCCAAAGAATCTCATAACGGTGATGGTGCATCTACAACAATTAATGGATATGTAATTATATAATGATCATGCAACTTTAGGTGTCAATATTACATACAATTGAAGAAAAATAGAATAGTAGCTAGAATGGAATCAAGATTTTAGATTTCGTGTCAAATATAGGAAAAGGAGGCTTGTAATATTTATTTTTAAGCTTAATCTACGAGTGGACATTGATAATATCCGGTTGAGAGAACAATACATTATAAAATAAAATATAGATCTATTTTCTGTTTCCAGGGTAATTTACAGAAACAACAAATTATTTTTTAGGTAATTTAACAATATATTAATAATTAATAGAAAAAAATAGTAGTCTATTTTCTTGTAGATAAAATACGGATAGAGAGGGTAAGTGAAAAGAAAAATGAAAAATCACCTTTTGCTTCATGAATTTGCCTTCCCTGTACTGTGCCAATTTAGATCACTTTCTTTGAATAAATGTTGTAGAGTCTGCAATAATATTTATCCAGGATATTTTACATCAAGGGACTTTCTCTCCAAGCTTTGTTTGGTTGTATTAGAATATCTGGATTCATGATATGATATGATGTTCGCTGACGTAAACTTCAAAGATTCGGGAAATTTCCCCTTAATAAAACCTTTTTCTTTTGGAAATTACGGGCACAATACGTAGTTACAGAAAATAAGGTGCCAAAAGGTAGGGAGGGTTGTTTTGAAAAAATATGTTAAAAGCAATTTTAATTAATATTCTTTATTAGAGGTAATTAAGTTGTAAGTTAAAAAATAAATAGTCGGGCCGCCCAAAAAATAATCTTGGAAATACAAAACTATTTCTTGGAAGTCACAGCTGAACAACGCAATTTATGATGATTCTTAAAAATCCACATTCTCATTGTCCCTGAGTGCGGTCAAATAATTGTCAGACATCACAAAGTAAAGACGATTATTTTCTGATCACCGAGTTGTTCTATTGTGAAGCATATTCAAATTGTGTCATTTAATCCCAAATACACATTCGACTTAACAAAATAAAAGAGTGGAAAACTATTTCCCACTTTTAAGGCTACTTGAACGAGTCCCGCCTTCACAGCCGGTCTACACAAAGTAATTGTCCGTGGATATATCATTAAGCTGGAAGAAGTTCCTTTGAACTTCTTGAGAAGGAATAAGTTTTTGAACCCTGGGTTCTGCTGTAAGAGAGAAATAACTAAAAATATAAGCAGAATTCAAATGCAACTTATTCAAAACGTTGTTTATATTGCTGAGTTCAAAAATGAGAAATACTATGACCTGAACGAACAAGGAACAAAGATTATTATACCAACCATGCATTGGAAGGTCTATACACTATACAACTAAATTTATATCCTAATTCTTTAACAGAGTGTTCACTACTCTGACCCAACTTTTCCACATATACTTCTTCTAATCAGCATTCATTTTCTCCATAATATTAGCAACAACTTCGTCAACTGTATCTTTAGAGTAAATACTAACCATCAAAACATCAATCAATCCTTTGACTCCAATGTTAATATCATATTCAGCTAATTTACTCAATATTTCCTGTCTATCTTTTTCAGTCATGAAACCGATTTCCTGTAATACTTTTCCAACTTCATCAACATTTCTAATTGGCGGTACTGGGATAGTATCAGTAAAACTGTCTACTAAATTCATGTGCTTGAAAACAGAATACTGAGACGTTGTTCCAATAATCAACAATCTTCTTCCCTTTGGTGGCTTCTTAGTCAAATATACCATCAACACTTGCAAGATGTCATTAGAAAATCTAGGACCAATAGGGTTGTAATTAATTATCGTCTCAATCTTGTCAAGTACCAAAACATTAAGAGGTGATTTATGGACATCTCTGAAAACAGTGTCAATCTCTTGGATCTTACGAGCTTCACCCATACCTACCAAAGTTTCCGCAGACAACATCTTGATAAAAGGGAACTTCGAGTCTAATGCTAAAGTAGTGGCTATGGCAGTCTTACCAACACCTGGCGGACCATACAACAACATACTTCTTAATTGTTCAGTATCACTTGATTTTACTACATCAATGATTGATTTACTCTTTTCAAAGATGTGCTTGATGGCGTTGTTGAATTCGATAATACCATGTTTTGCTTGTTGGAATAAATCTTCTTCGTCGGTACCAAATGCAGGACGGATATCAGTGAGGGCCAACAAGAAATCGTTTCGAGTAATTTGCAAATTTTCAATTGTCTCGATATCAATCTGTGCTAAAGCCCCCTTCTTGGTATGACGAGAAATGGCATAGGATTTAGCGGAATTACACAAACCTTCTATTTCCGCACCTGTGAAATTCTTTGTAAAACTACTCAATTCACGAAAACTGACATCTTTGGTCAATAAGTTATTCTCTCTCAATTTTTTGGTGTGAATCAAAAAAATGTCTTCTCTACCTTTCTCATCAGGAAGAGCAATTTCAATTTGAATTTCAAATCTACCTGGTCTCAATAATGCAGTATCAATTAAATCTAAACGATTAGTCATACCAATAACTAAAATATTATTCAATTGATCAACACCGTCCATCTTTGATAATAATTGGTTGACAACATTGTCACCAACACCAGTACCGTCCGATTTGGCCGATCCTCTTTGTTTGAAGACAGAATCCAATTCATCGAATATAATGACGTGTAAATCAGAATCTTCTCCCTTTTGTTTGTATTCGGCTTCTGCATCTTTGAATAAATTACGAATGTTTTCTTCTGAAGCACCAACATATTTACTCAACATTTCAGGACCGTTGACAATCTTAGGTTCTTTACCATTGAGCATTTTGGATAATTTACGTGCAATTAAGGTTTTACCAGTACCAGGAGGACCAAATAATAATAAACCTTTACAATGCTTGTAGTCTAATTTTTCGGCAATATCTGGAGGCAAGATTCTTGAATTGAAAGCACGACGGAAAATATCCTGAAATTCAGCATCCAATCCTCCAATACCTAAATCTTCCAACTTAAAATCTGGATTAATGATCTGTTTTCTTGCTCGAGGACGATGATGAACATTGGAACTTCCTCCAAAAATACGAGACTTCAATGATTTACTCTTAGTCAAATTGATGACGGAACCTTCATAAGGGTAGAACATGACGTCTGTCAGCTTAATCAAAATCCCCTTTGTAGATAATTCATCTGAATCCTTAAAACTAGGTAAATGATCTTTGGTATTGACATCAATGACTTGAACGTTGTTTACTAAAATACTAAAATAAGCGCCATTCAATTCCATATAGATAACTTGGGTTGGCTGTAAGATTTGATTTTCATATTTGGACAAGAACAAATCTACTAATTGATCATGATTGATTGGGTTTGAGTTGGCTCTATTTTTAGATTTGAAATCGATCATTAAATCAACTGCTCCGAGGTATTGCTGTTGTTGACCAGATTGGAAAATGTTGTAATTTTCAATATTAACAGTTTGGCCAAGTGACCATTTACCCCAACTTCTCATATTTCCCGCCAACCCGATAGTTCCGGGCTTGGTACGTTCATCCTTTGCTATTGAGTAGACAAAATTGCCATCTAAAATGACAGGTGCTCTATCAGGAACGCCTGAGAAATCAGATGGACAGACAGCAATACAATTAGCCACAACTACATCATTGCCTGGAGCATTATCAACAATTAATTGCCTTCTAATTGGTTCACCTAATGGTCTGATTGGAGATGGCACCGGTTGGGGATGAGGGATAGGTCTATTGTGCGTGATTGCAGGTTGTCCTGGTTCATTGGGATGATTCGATACTTTCAGAAATCCGAACTTTTCCATGACTCCCATATACGATTTTCTCAATATTTACTTATGTTATGCTAATATTTAGATTGATTAAATCGTTCTGATATTGAAAACAGTGTAATAAAAACGTGTAAATTGAAAGAATTCATTTAGTTGCCTTTATCAGTCACAAATTGCTTTTTTTTAATCTCCACCAGAAACTTGGTGAGAGTGTTTTATCGTCGGTACACGACCTTCCCAAATACGTAAGCACTCTCAAGAATTAAAACTTTTGCAATCATTACAAGTCTAATCTCAGTATAGAAGAAGATTTACTCCTTCCTAAGATAAACTTCCTGTTTATATCAGCCATTGACTTGTTGTTTAAGAAGTGACACACTTCTAGTCAAAATCTATACAACGGTTAAGCATTTTCCAGGTGAAAGTATTGATGTGATCTATTGACATCTGATCATGTTCTGGAGGATTGAACTTAACTTTATGTAGATCTGTTTGTGTTGTTTAGTAGGTCTTTTGAATTGAGACTCCGCTTTAGTAATTCTCTATGAGTTCAAACAAGTATTTTTTTACGAAAAATCATCTAATTCAGTTGCAAAAAAAGCTTCGTCAAACATATTTGTCTTTTGTGAAACCAAAACAATTCTGTATCTTTCAAAACTAAGGAAAAGTAGAGTAACATACCGTATATACATATTAAGAGTACTAAACTTGAGATATACCTTCTAGAAGAGGTTCTAAGAATTTGAAAACTCATAGGCGGGTTGCTCAAAGATTTCCAAAATTTCGGAATATAGGTTTAGTGGTGTAGCGGCTATCACGTTTCGTTTACATGTGTAATTCACAGTAAGTTCCGAAAAGGCCCCGAGTTCGATCCTCGGCTAGATCAATTCCAAACAATATTTTTTCCGGAATTATTTTTCCCACTTATAACCGATGTCTAACATGCAGGAAAAAAGAACATGAAAAGAAAATCCGAAAAACGAAACACCTCTTTTTTCCGGATACCTCAGTTTTGTTGCTAATTGCCCCAAAATGCAAACAAAAAAAAACTGCAAAAAATCATTTTATTTTTTTTAGCAACAATTGTGAAATTTACGAGATGTGGTCCCAAAAAAAAATAAATATTTTTTTCTGTCTGGTGGGTTGTGAAAAAGCTTTATTATACAAAGTTATATTAAAAAACTATATATAAATAAAATGAAGATATAAAGTAACCAAATAACTCTCTTCCTTAAAAGGTGTAATAAGCATAATAATAACAACAACACAACAACAATAACATTAACAATAATAATAACACATATATATACAAAAAAAAACAAATCAAAACGAAATTATAATGGATTGGATATATCTCATTGCTCCAAGCATCCATCACTTGCTGGATAAGTTTGGAGATCAACAGAATCTTTCTTTGCTATGAGAAGATAGTCATTTACGAACACTAAAGCTCTAGTATTAATATATAGCACCAGGGGAAACCAATAGGGCTCTGGATATAAACACACATTTCTGGATCAATTCTTTGATTATTTTCAAAGAGCCAAACAACATCGCTTCAAAATGGTATAGGTTCATTCTATACCTTAGGAAATAAACAAAATGCAAACAATTTTAGAAAACGAAATAATAAAGCACTTAAAACAAAATATTTGGAATGAATAATCACCATTTTGGACTATTTGACCCAAATAAAACATTGTTTCCATTTTGTACATTTGAAATGGAGGGCGTTGACCAAGAATTGTTATATTCATGTCCATTATTTTGGAATTGTCCATAAAATTGTTGTGGTGGAGGGGCCTGGTGCATATTTTGAGCAGCCACAGGAAGGGGTGGGGGAGGTGGATAAAACTGAGCCTGTGGTGGCTGTACGACTTGCTGCAGTTGCACATAATAACCACCACCCTGATTTTGTTGAGGAACAGGCGGAGGTGACGGTGTAAATTGCTGATTATGGATAGTAGTAGTATAGTGAGAAACAGCACGATTTTGCTGCATCGACATCATACCATGACCGCGAGGAGAAAAATCTGAAAGTGAAGGCGTCTGCTGTTTCTGATTTGGATAAAATGGTTGATTTCCATTGAATTGAGTATCTAAAGGAATCTGCTGTGGGATGAATTGATTTGGGACCGATAAGGACTGTTGCTGTTGCTGTTGCTGCTTGGTAGCATATGGATTTTCATTTGCAAACACTTGTGGCTTTCCTCTCATGTAATCATTAGGTGTCATAAACGACGAATTTCCCGAAAGTTGGGGTGATAAATCACAGCTTTTCGTATTAGGATAGAAGTTTGTAGGTAAGGAAAAGTTTCTTGAATTCATCTTTTGCTGTTGCGGTGGAAATAACTGCTGAGTATAATGAAGATTTGGATCAGCGTTTGAAACGTGGCCACCAGGTGATGAAGTATTTCTTAAACCTACAGACTGTTGATTTGGTGGGAAGTAAGACTCATTGACAACAAATTCTCCGTTTGCATTCATTTGGCTTTTTTTGGCAAGAAACTTTTGTTGATTTTGAGTGACATTGGAAATTCCTGTAGGAACTTGACCAGTTGCATTCAAAATTGTATTAATCTTGGATTGAATACGTTTCCCAAAACTTGAAACAATCTTACAATTTTGGAACCAGTACTTAATAATCAGAATTTGTAAGCCTTGTTGACTACCTTCGCGTTCAATTGGGTCAGGCAAGACTAAGGAAAGTTTCTCAACTCTAGAATAATCAACATGTGGATTAATCAAAATATCAATCAATGTTTGGATAACATAATTACCATAAGGATCATTAACCAACTTATTTAAATCATTAATCAAGATATTATAGATTAAATCAAATTTCAAATTTGAGAACGCAATATTATGAATCTCGTTATTAAAGCAGTTTTTCAAGAATTTTTCAACCACATTTGAACTAAATTTCAAATTGCACAAATGGTCGATATCAAATTTCACAAAATTAGCATAAATGTTGTAATTCATTTCCAAGGAATTAATTGAAATCAAGTATTGTAAAACATAGTTTCCAAATTGATCATTGATTAACAGTTTAAAATTCTCAAATTTCAATATTGCATTTGAAAATTCATCCAATTGCTTTGGAGTGACATGATTAAGGCATTTTTGCAAAACACAACACCCATGCTTATGCGTAGCGACAGTATACAAGTCATCAATAATCGAATCATATATGAATTGACAATCTTCTGGTTGATATTTATTTAAAATCTTTTGAATTACATGATTCCCATTTAAATCTTTAATTAATTCGATAATATAAGGCTTTAAACCCTTAATCAACAATCCCAACTGATAAGAGTTATTTAAATTGTCAATAATCTTTTGTAAAGCCCTTGTACCATGTTGATTAATTGAAATTTGAAATAAATTATATTGTAAGATTTCCAACAATAAATTTAAATTAGCTTCATTACAGTAAACAATCAATTTCTGTATTAAATAGTTACCAAATGGATCAATGATCAATTCATACATATACGGATAGATTTGCTTGAAAATAATATCAAAATTGGATTGTCTAACTTGATGATTTGGAATTAAATTTTCGTCAATTTTCTTTTGCAAAAATCGGCAACCATATTGATCCTTTGATAATCTCAAAATTTCCGATTTTAATTGTATGAGTGGTAACTTGTTAATAGAGGCAAGATACTCTTTATCGATTTTTTGAGGGATTGTGATAGAAGGCGAAGTACTGTTAGACGGAGTAGAATTAGAAGGGGAAGTACCAGCTTCACTGCCAAATGAAAACTTATCCGAAACAGCATTACCAACAGCAACATTATTGAACGAATCAGTCAAACCTGAACTTACATTGGTAGCAGAAGCAGTAGTAGAAACGCTGGACCTTGCAGTAGCATCACCAGAAACACCACCTGATAAAGTTATATCAGTATTTAAGCCTGATCCGGAGCCTATCTTAGAAGTGGAGGATGAAGCTGGTGGAGCTAATGGTTGGGACATACTAGGAGGGGAAGTTGAGTTAATTGACAATCTTCCTAATGAATTTTGACAGGATAAAGTTGAAGATGTACCACCTACGAAACCATCAGAAGTAGTAGTACTTACAGCAACAGAACTCGAAGGGATAACCAAAGGAGTAGACAAAACCTTATCATCAATACCAAAGCTAGGAAGATTCAAATTATGGTGTAATTTATTTGAAGAATCCCAGAGCATTGATTTACCTGTTGTGGCACCAGCTTTATTAAACGAATTGGATAATGTGCGAGTATGGAAAGTGGAAGATGATCCAGATATGAGTGAAGATGAAGTAGCAGGAGTATTCAGTTGGGATTGATGAGTTGGCGGTGTAGTAGGTTCTATAAGCGAAGATATTGAATTAACGGATAAATTATGAGTATGTGACATAGTATATAGGAAACAGGTATTAATGTATATGAAACTCTATGCAGGGGAGGGATAAAAAGATATGACTGTCCTTTAAATTTAATATTGTGTCAAACTGTTTATATAAGATGTTCATGAAATGTACGTGATAGGGCGTAAGTATGTTTTCTCCCCTTTCTGATCTCTAATTGACTCTTCTTTTTGTTAACAGGCAAAAGGCCAAATAGGCAAAAAAAAAATCACTTGGGTGTGTGTGGAAGGGAACGGATCAACTGGAGCTGTGATGGTTGATGAGAAATGATCACTTTAAGGAGATTGAAGGCAAAACGTATTCGCTGAGTTCTCTGGGATAGCGTGTTACTTATCCAATGAAAAGTGAAAATGACTATGGGTCAAACTGATTGGTGGGACTGACTGACCTATTTCTTCAGCTAAGTACAGCTACTAGTGGAGTGGATTGGGAGTTGGAGTTGGAGTTGGATTGGGATGGGGGAATTGGGATTGGGATGATGATCTGTCGATAGTTGAAAGAAGTAAAGCTACAACTAACAAGGTGCTAATGAACTTAGAGAGTTTTGGTTTGGGTTAAGGAGAGAGAGGAAAGGAGTGGTGGAAAGGTAAAAGGGAAAGAAAGAAAAAAAGGGAATGGATTTTTATATGGATGGTTAACCTGTAGAAGTGTGTATATAAGTTTTTAACGTGTGGTTTACTATTTACATATTAAAAAAATAAAAAGTCTGAAAGGTAAATCGTTTATCATAAAAAATAAATATTTTTTAAAACAATAAATTTTCAGTCTTTTTTTGTAGTAGTACCATCACCAAAAAAAAAGAGTGCAGTAATGGGATTAGAAATTCTTTTTTTTGGTAAAGTTTCTTCCTGATTTGAGAGGTGACCAAAAATTGTACATCTTCTTAACAATATTTCCCAATCTCTGTTGTTTTCCCTATAAACATTTTGACTACTAATGAAAGAAATCAAGTTATTAAACACAATTAATAACCATTCCATTTACAATGAATGATCTTTTTGGGTCATGGCATGAACAAGAAATAGAAATTAAATATGAGATTGCGTACAAAACAAACAGTCATGACCAAGTTTTGTAGGAGAAAACTAATTTTTTTTTCTGTCTGTTAAAAACTCTATCAATAAAAATTACAGGTTTGAACAAGAAAAATATAAATTAACCTCCGAACAAATAGAATGAAATATGTTGCTATAAAAAGAGAGGATTCTGTTTGTCAATTTACATCTCTAAGAATAGTTTGATTGGAGAGATTACAATTGATCAGGATGCAGATGGGTGATTTGATAAGACGTGAATTACTTTGTATAAGTTGGTCTTTATTCCAATCGTTATAAGTATGTCAAACTAGGTTATTCGATCGTTAATATTTGTTATTCATTTGTTTAATTTAGGAAGGTTTATCTATTTTTATTTTGTCTGTCAGTGTTGTATTGAGGCTAAAAAATGCTCAATTATTTTGGACAGTCATTTTTTTCGTGGTTAAACTCCTTTCACTTTATGTTCTAGGGATCCTTACTTTATTCCTAAAGTTGAATATTGTAACAATGTACCCATTATAAACCGTATCTTTTCAAGGTAAATAAGAAAGGCCTTTGAACTGGATTTGAATTGAATTGATGTTCAAAAGGTGAGATATATTAAAGACGAATGTCTGTCTGTGAGTAATCCTCAAAAAACGCTTATATTTCATTTCTTTTTTTTTCGGAAAACTAGAATAAATTGTTGTTCTTTCAAACAATCCTTTTGGTGTGTTTCAGACGAGAACATGTAAAAATTTATATCCCTAATAATCAAGAAAAATGTCGTACAAAAGACATAACACTACTTAATAGGACAACACCATTTCGATAGGGAACTGCAACAAACAGTCCAAGATGGTTGGATCGCTTAATAAGAGTATAACAAAACCACCATCAAAACTAATAATGGTACAATTATTGAAAGGAGCATTTTACTTGATGTGCCACCTCTGTATATTTTTATAATTGAAAAAACACCTGTCAAAAACCAGATCACCAATTGCGATAAAAAAGAGTGGGGAGGGGGGCCATTCTTAATTGCGATTACAAGAGTGGAGAGGATTCTGTAATCAGGATGTTTATCCGCATAAGAGGAACTATCAGGAAGAAAGAAACAACAGAGAAAAACTAAAAAAGAAAGATTACATCTAGGTGTTTTATTGGCGGAGCTTCACATGTAATTTGTAAACTATAGATTTCTCTTGTTGTGTAAATTGCCCCATGACAACTTAAAAAGATGTTTGGACAGCACATTTATATCAGAGAAATATCCTCTAAATCCTTGTGAACCCTAGTACTCAATTTGTTAAGAACTCAACAGTCTTTCAAACGAGCCATGATTTAATAGAAGTGCTCATTTTCCCATGAATTTTTTTGTACTAGTGCATAATCTGCATTTTGGGAGTATAATATTTTTTTTTAATTTCTTTTTGGTTACTGGGTTACAGCAACAACTAAATCATTTCATTCTGTAAAAAAAAAAGAAGAATCCAGAAAAAGACCTCTTATTTAGGAGATAAAACCTCAAACCCGAAAGGAGGAATTGTTAGAAATTAACAAAAATATCTGTTTTGATCAACCTTTTGAAAAGACAATTCTCTTCACAATTTACAAGAATAGACAATAAAACCATTAATGTAAAATGTAATACAATTAATTAGGTGGTGTCCTTTTTTATTTTGTTTGGAAACTTTAAAAGTTTAATTCAGAAATAATGGAATCTGGATTTCGTTGTTGAGTTGCCAGTGAAACTGTTCTTTTTTTTCTTTTATTCCTAGAATTTAATAAATAGGTGGTGAAGTGATGGGGAGTCGTCAAATGATATCATCACTGTTCCCCCCGTACTCTGATTTTATATATTTGTCTGTTCCGTCATACGTAAAGGGTTTGTGATTTTGTGATATTATTTTGACTCTGTATACATTCTTTTTACCAAACTCGCATATTTATCAAAATAATAATCATAAATTGCAAATTTTAACAAAAATAGCAAATGTCGTTTTCACCAAGTCTAGAACCTACACATAGACCCAATTAATAATTAAAAACCTTTTAATAATCTAACACTACAACAGACAGACACCATTGAACACATCACTACATAAAGCAGAAATTTTATCATTCTAATCCCAATGGGCTAATTACACTTTTACCTAATATACCATCTTCCCTTTAATACATATTGATTAAGAATATCACAAGTGAAGATAAACTCCCCAACTTGTTTCCCATCTTCCAAAGTAACACAAGATTTAATCCTTCTTGCAAGTCTTCTCAATTGCCTTTGTCGTATAATTTCTCTACGTTTTTCCTGTTCTTGAGTATCTGGAAAATCACTCTTCATGAATCCAGGAGGGGTTGCAAATTTATCAAAAATTTGACTGACCTTATCTTCGAAGTCCTCTTCTAACTCTTCATTGTTATCATTGCCATCATCGCCATCATTAACTGCCCTATAGAACAGTTTAAATTTATCATATTGCTTCTGATTGATGATTTTATGGTTGCCCAAGAAGGTATTCTTCTTATTAGGTCTAAAGTTTGGATTTTGTTTAAAATCTCCAAAATCCCATGAAATTTCATTGATTGGATTTTTTATCAAATTGATCTTAAAATCAATTGACTCGTCTAATTTCATAGTGTAATACTTTAATAAATATTGACGTTTTTGAAGAATTGTGGTTACTTTTTTGGGAATCGCTATAATTGGCGAATCAGGATACTCTTCCTTATTAACACTATCTATTGCTGGTACTTCATCCTCTGAATCTTCAATCTCATCCTCAATCAGTACTTGCTGTTGCGTTTGTGAAGTCGTCGGAGAACTCGAGCTATATTGGGTTGATTTAACGGGACTGGTATTAGGAGAAAGTCGTACTAACTTCATCTGGGCTAAGTTGGGTTTGTGTTTAATGGGACTTAATTTATCCATAGAAACCAATCTCTTCCTTTGTGGACTTATGACAATTGAGTTCTGAGAAGATTGTATTGACGTTTTACGTGACAATGTATTGTTATTATGCATGGGTGACGATTTTATACGACCCCCTTCTTCTTCATTAGCAGTTGCTACATCTGGCTGATTAACTATCGAATCTTCTTCATCTGAATATTGTGTTGGCATGATATGCCTATCCTCGTACAATGACTTAGTTTTCCTCACATTTCCAACAATCTTGTCAGAATTCAAGTCATAAACAGACTTGATAAGATTTGATGAAGACGGTATCAATTTTGGTTTTTTAATTGGCGATGAAGTCAACACCAGCTCTCGCTCCCGCTTTTGGTTTTGACTTTTCAACCTTAGTATTTCTTCATCTCGAGATTGAATAATCTTCTTGAGTTTGGAAATCTCAGAATGGAGATCGTTGATCTTATCTGTGTCTTGTTTTCTCAAATCTTCAAGTTCTTCAGCAAACAATCTTTCCAATTTTGAACTAAATCCTCGTCGTATCATTCTCTGGTAATTGGTTTAGCATATATCTATATCTATCGGAATAATTAGTTTCAAAACACCAAAAATAAACAATTTAAAATTGTATACGCGAAAATCCACATCATCATTCTCTTCGCAGTACGGAAAAAAAAACCATCAATCAACAAAAGGTTACAGTTTATCTGTTCATCATCAACAGTCATAGTCAATCAATAGCCAATTCTTCAAGATAATGTTCGGAAGCACACAGAGTTCTAATACTCCTGGATTTGGTGGGTTTGGAACCGCTTCTAATATGAGTGCCGGAACAACATTCGGTGCTAAACCAACAGGAACAACTGGTGGATTATTTGGATCAACTACCACAACTCAAGCTCCGACAAGTGGAGGTATATTCGGAAGCAAGCCAGCGACGACAACAGGAGGATTGTTTGGTTCGCAACAGCAATCTAATACAGGTAACACTATGGGTGGATTATTTGGACAATCACAACAGCAACAACCTTCCACAGGAAGTGTATTTGGCCAACAACCGAATCAACAACAAGCTTCAACCGGAGGCTTGTTTGGATCACAACCACAGCAACAGCAGCAACAACAACAACAACCAGCAACCAGCGGCGGGCTATTTGGTCAACAACAGCAACAGCAACCTTCAGGATCTGCTGCTTCTGGCGGTTTATTTGGAGGGGCTGCTAACACAGTTACCACAACCTCAGGTGGTTTGTTTGGATCTAAGCCTGCCACGACAGGAGGAGGGTTATTTGGACAACAACAGCAGCAACAACCTTCCGCATCCGGTGGCTTATTTGGACAGCAACAGCAACCATCTTCTTCAGGAGGATTGTTTGGACTGAATACAAGTACGACTACAGGAGGAGGGTTATTTGGTAGCAAACCAGCTAATACTGGTGGATTATTTGGATCAACTGGTACTACAGGTGGGGGATTGTTTGGATCTACTCAACAACAAATACCCCAGCAACCACAACAAGCGCAACCACAGTTGACTGCTATGACAAGAGTGGGCGATCTTCCTGCTAATATAAAAAATGAATTGGAACAATTTGACAAATATATAAATACACAACATTTAATTGCTACTACCTTAAATTCAGATTATTCAAAACATGATCACTTGATAAATACGATTCCTAAGGATACTACTTATTTACATAACAAATTGTTGTCAACCAAACAAGCCTTAAAGTTTGATTCAAATCAATTGCAGCAGCTCAAAAATTTAAATAACGAATTGACCGATGATATCACCAAAATAATGCAATTGATATTACAATTAAGTACTCCAGGTACGAAATTGTCAAGCTCTTTCCAATTGAACGAATTTTTCATCAAGAAGATTAAGAAGTATTATGAGATTTTAAATCAATACGAGACCATGGTTAATGAATTAGAGTTGATTTTAACTGGATTGGAGAAGAGTTGTACCGAAGGTTTTGGTAATTTATTTACTATTCTTCAGGTAATCAAATCTCAATACAGTTTGTTTATGGAATTATGCGAGACTATGGCACAATTGCATAACGAAGTAAATAGGTTGTCTAAATAGAATATTTCGATATCCTTTTTATAGAAAACTTTTTGTATTAATAATATATTTTACATTTTTGTCTTTTTCTATTTGATATTTTATAACATCGTCTCTAACAAGAAAAATATCATTTTGATTATTGAAAACCTGTATTTCTTATAGAGCCCATACAGTATGTCACGAGCGAATTATCTATCCAAATATCTTAATACTGAACCACAAGAAGACAAAAAGGTGAAAAAGAAAAAGAAGTCAAAGAAGAATGAAATTTCGCTGATTGAATCCAATGTCGTTGTGGAAAAACCAAACTATCATCAGCAACAAGGAAACGCAGACGATACAGAAGAAACAGAAATACTAGAACATATTGAATCATCAGAGTATAATGAACACGTTCCTGTTAAAGTAGATATACCGACCAAGAAAGTCAATAAAGGATTCAAGAGAATTGACACAGGCACAACGGTGAATTTATCAACTACCCAGTTGTCAAGTGAAGTCAAAACTTCTCAACTCCAGAACCAAAAGCAACCAGATACAATATACAGAGATTCATCAGGTAGAATAATTGATATTGAAACTAGGAAGAAACAATTCGAAGATGAGAAATTACAAGAACTTGAATTGAAGAAATTGGTTGAAGTAAGAACTTCAGTACAAGAGCAAATACGACAAGAGCAGCAATCATTTAAGCAAAAGCTTTCTAACTTTGAAGATCCGTTGCTTTCATTTAAAGACGAAGACAAAAAAGAAAGTGTCGAAGATGTTAACTATTCTAAATTTGTTTATAACAAAGGCATCAATCCACCCAATAGATTTGGCATACCAGCTGGCTATTTTTGGGATGGGATTGATCGTTCTAATGGATTTGAAGACTTGATTATGCGAAAACAAGCAGAAGCAAGCTTCAGTAAGATCGACTCGGCGATTAATGAAACGTATGAACTTGACTATGACTAGATTATGTAGCTTTATATCAAAATGGGATGTAGATAACCCAAATCTTTTGGGTAAAAAAAATATAAATATAGATACATGAAAAAACTCCTCGTTTAGGACATCTCTTCTCCACAGGCCCTCAGGATCATGTCAAACATACGAGAGATTCCAGGATTTTATTATGACAAGGAGAAGAAACGTTACTTCAAGATCTCAAACGGTGGTATTTCCGAGACTTCGCAACTGAAGTATCACAATAATTCAATCCAACAAGAAAAACGGAAACAATCATTCGAAGCGAATATCAATAAGAATCACAAACCAAAAAAGAAGGCGAAGAAGCAGAAGGAGAAGCAGAATAATAGTGATCCAACAGCTATAACCAATCCACATATATATAGATTACCCGAAAAGAAGAGGAAAATTGCATTATCAGATAATGATCATCACAAACTTCGTAAGTTCAGTTTGTCCCCCACAGGGCTTTTGAATCTAAAGACCGGATCAGTAGATTTAACAAGTCTCTACAATAAAGGCGATCAAATCGATGCGCTATTAGCAAAGAAGGAACCTAAATACATTCCCGAACTTGTACCCCGTGGGATAGTTCTTGCCCAAATATCCAGAGAGTTGTTATTTGTACATAGAATACCAACTCCAAACTCGCCTGGTGATTCTATAAAACGTTTACCCAAGTCATTAACCATTCAAAATACTAAGACAGGGAAAATCCACAATATTCCTCAAACTTGGAACTTTGAAAATGGATTATCACTTACTGACTATCTCGATTCTTGTCGTGCCGATATAGTGGAAGAGAAAATCATACATAGTATAAACTCTGGAAATGATAATCAGAAAATTAATTTACTTCAAATCCTAAATATCCTGACTGGTTCTGAATATAATTCTTTAATACGATTTCATGGATTTGATGTTGAGAAGCATTCATTCTATGATCATACTTCGGATTTCTTACGATTCATAAAGTTGGAATCTGACAAATTACACGAGAAAGTCAGAGAACGATTACACATGTTATTTGGACTTAATATTATACGATTTGCAAAGGACAGAGATACATGTCATTCTATAGAGGAAGTAAACAAGGTACTAGAAAGGCTATCTGATACAACTTTAAACCCCAACGAAAAGTATGATCTAAACAAGAAAGTAGAAAGCTTCCTTTATTTTCAGGACATAGGTCACAAAGAAGCCATGTCATATCGTGATGTTTACTGCTGTAATGAAGAAGATCTCCGTATTATGTCGGGATGTTTCCATAGTGACAACCAGTTGCATTTGATAAGCCTGAAGGGAGATATCATCAAGGTCCACTTTACTATGGATCATGACAAATTGAGGTTCACAAAACTCTCTTACGCTTACAAATATATCACCCTGGATAGAATAAATGATATCTACAAAGTTGGAGACTATGTATTTGTGGGCACAGGAAAAGCATTGCTTAGATTTAAAGATATTGACATTGATCAATACCTATCAAAATATATCCCAGCCCAGCAAATCCCATTTTTTAGCATGAACGTGGACTATGTTCGAAAATTCATACCGTTGAGAGAAGATCTTCATCTTGTAGTAAAAAAAGATAGGATATCACGTATACATTATATCGGAACACGATATGCAATTGAAGAAAACCATCTGACGTATTTAAATGATAACAACCCCCTTCAGAATTTTGAAGTTTTTGATAATCATCTCATATACAACGTTGGAGAGAATCAATTTATGATTGATAATTTAAATCGTGAAGATGGAGACACGGAATCTACCTTTAAAATTAAGTTTAATTTCCAAAAATGTGGATATTTGAAAGGATTTAAGTTGGTGAAAATGATCCAAATGGCTAGCCAGAATAGCAGGTTACGTATCGGGTTTACGTTTTTAAATCAAGATGACAACACAACGATATTCGAGACTTACGAGATATAGGGTATGTAAATTTATAGAGAATAAATGGGGAAATACTAGGAAATAGGTATATACCTAGAAATCAAAATTTAGTACTTGTTATTTCTACAAACGGGGACTTCGTAGTACCTCCTTTATGGTATTTACAAATATAAGTACAAACAGGATTCATTACACATGAACAATTATATAAATACAAAAAAATCTCGTCGTTAAAATCTATTAATTGGTTTTTTATCAGTCTAACATTGAAAAAACAAAAATCTAAAAGAAAAAAACTGGGCCAAAAACAAACAATTGTAGTAAAGTATAACCTATTTCTTTTGAATATAATTCAAATAAGAGTTATAGTTGAAGTTGCTGAACTTATGATCGATATCCAATAATAATTTGATGGCATCTTGGGATTTATAAATATATTCAGCAGGCAATTTGACTAATGGATTATCAATCTGAGGAGTATCAGGAGAAATTTCAGACTTGTTCATGTATATCAAACGATCATTCTTTTCTTGAGAATTGTAGACTTGGTCATTGGTCAAGTTGTAAACACCTGGGTAACCACTGATAGCTTTGAAGCTAGACTCACGTGTGACTGGCGGAGACAATGGGAAAGATTTTTGTAACAATTCATATGAAGCTAAAGTGAAACCAAATTGTGGGGATGATCTGAAAACTCTAGCAATGGAACCCTTAAAGAAAGCACCAAAACCTTCTTGTTTGAAAATAGCGGCACCACAATCTAAGATACCTCTATATTTGACATCATTTTTCTTTCCAGCAACTTGTAATCTAGTTTTGATGACATCAGCCGGAGTAGTGAAAAATGCTGCTGGAGCACCGGCAAGTGCACCAGAAACTAATAATTGCCAAGTGGAAAGTCTCTGCTTTTTGGTCTTGTCATTTGGATCGAATCCAAACATATGTTTCTTCAAATTAGCATAAACTGGGAAATATATGGCTGAGAATGGAACATCTCTTAAAAGACAAGCACTTGCACCCTTATATAAACCTTTCAACCCCAATTGTCTAATTATTTGAGAAGCAGTTAAATGTTTATGAGGGATTTCTCCAGGAATAGTAGGTTTGACATTACCTTGCATTTGTAATCTAATTTTCACAATTTCTAATGGGTTAGTGAAAATAACTTGACAAGCCCCAGCAGACAGACCAGCAATAATTTCCCAATTCATAGAAATGGTACCATCTTCAGCAGTACCGATTTTACGAACGAGATCATTAACAGTTAACTTAATAGCCTTTTCAGGAGCAACACCAATCAATTGGGCACCTAAACCGGAATATAAACCTCTGAAACCTTCAGCTTTAACGATCTTTTTGAAACAATCCAAGGAGTTGGAATATAATGCATTGTGTTTTTGAGCTTGCATTCTGGTTTTAACTAAATCAATTGGATAAACTGCAGTTGCACCAATACACCCGGCAATAGAACCCAAGAAGAACGAATATAAGGAGTCATAGATTGGCCATAATGAGAAGTTATCACTAGATTCTCCACTTCTGTGACGACTACTTGGGTGTTCATAAATTGCAGCTAATGAGGGTAAGTTGTTATCAACATTTGGATTTAAGAAGGAAACAATTTCCTTACGTGGAACATTATCATCAGATTTTCTATTAATCAAATAAAACAATAAATCAAGCTCTAAACTGGAAATATGTCTAAAGTTTGCAGATCTTAATAATGGATCATTTAAATGAGCATATAAATCTTTCTTATTGATAATGATATCATCTTTATCTTGAGTAGTTGGTGGAGTATTAACAATGACTTCATTGATTAAATCAACTTTTTTCAAAGTATCATAAACAAATAATAAATCAGCCAAAGTAAATTCTTTCTTATTTCCAAAAAATTCAGTAACATGGTTCAAGCTACCTTTTAATTTGTTAGAAATTTTATGATTTAAGTTGGCAGTTAATAAATTAACCAATTCTTGACCAGTAATGGTATTTTTCTTTGAACTTACCAATTCGAAATTACCAATTAATTTAGTAAGTGGAAGAAAACTAATCAAGGTTGAAAAACTGTTATATTCAATTGTTCCATTTGGTTCAAACAATTTTGGTAAGAATGACCAATTCAACTTACCAAGTTTTTGTTGATAAGTTGGATCAATTGAACTATTAAGGTTGTTTAATGCTTCAACACATTCAGTATAGTGAAGTTCAGATTTCACAGTTTGGTTTTTGGTAAGGAATTGATATAAAACTTTATAATCACCATCGGTTGAAGTTAATGTATCTATAAATTTAACCCAATCCTTTTCAGTAATATACCCCTTTTTATCAGTATCAGCAATTAAATATAAAAGGGAAAACGTTTGTTTTGGGATATCTGTTTGGAATGGAGATAATATATTAACAAAATCTGGTAATGTTAAGATTTTTTCTTGGTTTGTACTAACAGATGCAAATTGATTAAAAATCTCTCTAGCTCTAATTTCAGTAGACATGATGAACGTGGATATTATGATTTAAGACCTTTCTAGATCGGAAATGACTTTAAAATACAGTAGCAATAAAAAGAGCCCAAAAGGAAATGAACTTTGTCTATTTGAAGGGACGAAGTGAAAATGAAAATTTTTCTGAAAATTAAAAAAGTGATCTTTCGGTGATCAGGAACAACTGAAAAATTTTATAAAATAATTCTCAAAACCGAGGTAAAAAATGCAAATCAGACAGAGTGAACACTAAACAGCTGATGAAGATAAACTCTTTTGGTTATTTGAAACAAACTCTACTTGAATAGGATAAGTTGTAGCAAACCAAACTGAAAAAAAACGGGAAAGAAAGAGTGAAAATTCACAAATAAAATTGGATGAAGTTTTTTTTTTGCAAGTCAGAAGTGTTTCTTTATATTGCCTTGTGAAAAGTGGGAAAGGTATAATTCAATTTCTTTTTGTTTATTTTTATGCTTTTGAAGGGCTAATTTGTTCTTTTCTTTTTTTCTTCTCTCTCTCTCTCTCTCTCTCTCATTCAAACCGTTATGAATTCTAAAAGGGGAAAAGAAAACTCTCGAGTGAATAAAAAAATCAAACGGTAACTATTGCAGTTTGGATGCTTCTTCGGTATAATTATTGGAATGGAGAAATGGAGAAATTCACTTACTCGGAAGATGACTTAAAATGACTCAAACAACCTGTATACAACAAAGTTGGCTTTTATTTGTATTCTATTATTTTTGGAGTGATGAGACTGACTTATTGAAGAATTAGATCTCAATCAGGACAGCAAAATATAGGATATTGATAATACCTTCAGACCATTAAAAGTACTTTTCTATAAAATTGTTGCTAAATGCCGGAATGGAATTTGCTTTTCGTGGGTATTGGAGATTGGAAGAGAGATATTTTTTAAGCTTCTTTTGGCGGTGGGTGATATCGGACTAATCAAAACAATGACTTTTTTTTATCGCGGTAGTGTGATGACGCAAAACAAAATTAATTAGTGCGACCCGCTGAGTTGTCAAATTTGGAAGTAAGGTAAAAGCGCGAGGATGTAAAGCGTGAGGATTTAAGCAATGGGGAAATTAACGGATAACTCTGTAAATTGCAGCACTTTGGGTTACCGTTAGTTCATGAATCCGGTAGAATATTGGTTCAATTGATTGAATCAGATTGATTAAGAGAACACCTTTTTGGTGAAAAGAAAGAAGGAAAGAGAAAGAGAAGGAAAACAACAACTTTTTTTACAACCAAATTTCCTTTTGTACTCGAATTCCCAGAAACTAACCTACACAAGAGTAACTCAGAAATTTACACAGCTAAGGAAATCACGTTTTTCCAATTGGAACAAAGTAGTAATTCACAACATTATCTTCCACGGGTTGTATATGCATTTAGAACCACAGACCCTTCTGGGTTGAGTAGTTCGGTATGTCTTTACCTAGTATCTTTGACGACTTGAAACATACTCAAATCTCGTTACATTCACCAGATATGGGAAATCAAATGAAAACGCGCATTTTTTTTTTAAAAAAGCGATAATGGCGGCTAAAATCACATATTGTCTTAGCTCCGAGCGGATAGATGGATGTAGCTTTAACGCAGCCTTTACTCGAATATATCTTATCCTCGTACGATCTACCCCAATGAAAATATGAGCCCATTGACCACCCGTATATTATACCATATTCAATTTCCAACTTGTTAAATTGTAAATATCATCATTTGGTAAACTGAAAATGATCGTTTTTTTTGTTTTCTGTTACAATTTACTTTCAAAATGAGGGGAGCAGTTAAGGCAAATAAATAAAAAAAATAACCAAAACAAAAATCTTCGGTAAAATTAGGAATCATGAAAAATAATCTTGCCCCTCCATTTCCAATTTTTTCTCTCCATGAAATAAATTATGCCCCAAAGATTCCTTTGTTCTAATTAAAAAACTAATTTCTCTAAACAAAGGAACCTTCGATATACCGAGGAACCATTTACCTTCTATTACCGTACACTCAAAACTCACCACAAGTTCATAAATCCATTATTCTGATAATGAAGATAGAAAAGTTTCTTTTTCCTTGTCTACAAGGTGGGGTGGTGGGGTGTTGCAGAATAGAATCATCAAGAGAAATTTTCTCGTTTGCCTCTTACAACGGGTTTAAGTTTATACTAATCTCCTGGTGGGAGGCTCCAAACCTAGAATATAGCTTGGTATTTCGTATTGAAATACTTTATTGAATTTCGTTAAATTCCCTACCAAAACATTTCTTCAAATGGATTTTGGAGCATTTTTTGCAATTTTTTTGCCCTCTTTTATTACTAATTTCTTCTTTCCAATCTTATTCCCAAAAGAAGTAGACTCAATCGTAGCATAATTGGAATAGGCAAACACCTCAAGTTTGACCAACTCTGTAGCCTCGCAGTCTCCAATATATTATCGGTTTACGAAGCCATTGTAAACGATTAAATATTGTTTCACAATTTCTTTTTCTTCAAATTTTGAAGAGTTTCAAACAAAAGCCATAATCTTGTATTATTTGAAATGATTACGACATGCTAGTAATACTGAATCCACTGTTTTCGATTCCGTATTATCCAATTCGTCCAGAAGTTGCTATTTTCAAAACTTGTCACATGACTAGTCACATGATTTCTCACGTGCTTTAGATCCCGAAAAAAAAACCAAATCCCACTATCAGCTCATTTGATTTCTATACAAAACCTTCACCCTATCAAATATTTATTAACACTATCACACTTATAATACATATATAGATAGAAAATAATGGCATCCGGTGCACCAGGTATGTGTTTCAAAAATATTTTAACAAGATTCTTGAAAAGAAACCCCCCTTTTTACTAACCAAATTCCCAGGTGGAAACTTTAGAACTTGGACCCCAACACCTCCTGAAAGAGGATCGTTCCCCCTTGATCATGATGGAGAATGCAAAGATCAAATGATGAAATATCTTCAATGTATGAAATTCACAGAGAATAAAAATGCGCCTAATTGTCGTATATTGGCAAAAAGCTACTTGAAATGTAGAATGGAACATCAATTAATGGACGAGTCCGATTGGGATTCTTTGGGATTGGTAAACTTGCCAGGTGAGAAACATGTTGCTCGTGAATCCTTATTGAACCGAAGCGTACAGAAGGACAAGAAACACAACGAACAGCCCCCGCAAAAGCAACCGGCTTCAAATGATTGAAATTGAGAGATTAAATAGAAAGGTTTGGTTGGTAAACCCTTGTAAATAGTGTACACTTGGATATTTATTCCTTGCATTCCAATAAAAGTTTTCCCACAGAATGATAATGGCCATTATATTATGAGATACAAATACATGAAATAATCCATTAACTATACAAGAATAAATGTAGAAGTATTTGTTTGAAAACAAAATCACTTAAACTAATATCATCCTAAAATCATCTATATCTATTCAGTTTGGTCAGGAGTTGCTGACCTGTCTGATTTGTTTTCTGATCTCGATTTCCCACTTCTTGATGAACCTCTATGACCACCTCTACCTCTACCATGGCCTCTATGAGAACCACTTGGTTGTCCTCTAAACCCACCTCTTCTTGAGTGAGCATTCTGAGATCTTTGAGACTTCTCATTCTCTTCACCATCATCAGTTTGAAACTGTCCTTGTTGAGGTGCAACTGATTGATATTGTTGCTGCTGATGATGCTGCTGTTGCAAGAATTGAGGAGGTAATGGAATACCTGGAACAACTGGGATATAGCCTGCATACGGCATTTGTTGAGGTGGGACTGGTGGCATACCGTACCCAGCTGGAACAGGGATAGGAACAGGGACAGCAACCGGAATTGGCTGTGGCTGTGGTTGTCCTTCGTTCATAACATCAGAATAAATCTGTCCATAAATTTGCTTAATAGCTTGTGGGTTGCTAACACCTGGTGCATCTTCATTTGTCTTTTCTTGTTCATGTTTAACTTCTTCGGTTTGATCAGATTTTTTCTTGACTTTCAACAAAGATAATAGTTCATGTGAATTCTTTTGCACAGATTCAGCTTGTTTCTGTTCAACTTCTTGTCTTTTCTTTACAACTTGTTGTTTCTTAGATTCAGTGGCTCTAATTCTTTGAACTTTTTCTTCATGAGGAATATGTTTTCTACTTCTTGAGGCACGGGAATGATAAACAAATTGACGATTGGTCAAATTCAAAACTAACGAAGAATCAATAGCCGAACCACGATTAGTGGATAATTTACCATTCATAGTACTACCTCCCAACAATGGATGATCAAAAATAATACTCAAAGAAGTTTTGGAACCACGAGTAATAATAGAAGCAACTGTTCCTTTAGACAAAACTGGAACTTTACCAAAATCTTGGACATAAACTACACGGTCACCTAATTCGAATTTTTGAGCACTTAATAGTTGATATGATTCACTTGCATTCAAAATTGCATCACGAGGAACACCCTTGATATCCTTATTGATAGTTGGAACTTGGTCTAACACATAATTCTCCATGTATTGTTCGATAGCTTGGAAACTAAACTTAGTAAGAGACTCACTTTCTAAAGAAACTGGAATCAAATCGGCCTTAGCTTCCTTCAACCAGGATCTAATTTCCTTAATTTCTTCAGGACTCAGAATTTCTGAAACTTTTGGCATTGCTTTAGATGTAGTAAAGGCAGCTAACTTTTCAAATAATTTAGGAAATTTGGTCTTATAAGTATTAATCAAGTTAATTGCTAAAGCAGAAAATTCCCAGAATCTACCATTACTCAGCTTCCTGGTATAACCTAAAACCTTTTGTCTTTTACTTTCAAATTTCAATTCTAAACCAATATTAGTCTTGGATCTTTCGTCTTGGACCATGAATTGACTTGTCATCCTAGACAATAACAATGGATTAAGCTTAAGAGTTTTACTAACTTCAAATGAAGGATAATATCTAATTTCTTTACTTTCAATGTTTAATCTCTTCTTACCAATATTTGGTTCAGCAGTCGATTGAATTTTGAAGATCTTGATGCTTAATTTATCATTATTATAACCAACCACAGTAGCTGGAGAACCATATGCCATATCACCCAAGAATATAACTTCCGAATTCAAAGGGAATTCTTCTTCAATTGGTAATGGAGGTCTTGCAGCATATCTTTCATCCTTATTGGTAACTTCCTTAACAACCAATTGTAATGGATAAACTTCAACGTCCTTTGAATAAGTCTTGACATACGCACCCTTGGCATTTCTGATTAACCCAGTAACAGGTTGAACATAAACCAAGCCTTCAATATCACCTAGCTTAACACCTCTAGTTTTATCCCATTGAAGTCTATGGTAAGAGCAATCTGATTTGAAACTCCTCTTTTCGTCATTATCCAATTCGGTAGTAATGTGCTTCTTTCCATGTGCAGATCTGATCAATTCATACCTGTTTTCACCATCTTCAACACTCACAACCCTACATTCCCTCAAGAACGGCCATCTGGTGTAGACCAATTTTCCTAAAAAGCTTTCAGCAAATTGATGAACAGTCAAATCCTCCCATACATTACCAAGAGAAAGAATCATCGATTCAGATCTTGATGGGAAATTGAAGACTTTGACCTCATTTGCCATCAAGTCAGCTTGGGATGGAATACTAGTCAAAGTTGGGAAACCAGCCAATAGTTCGGTACCAGTTTTTGCACCTTCAATAAGACCAAGCTTATATTCTGAAACTTCGGGTAATTTGAATTCTTCCTCGTAACATTTATCATGTTCAATATCATGGAAGAATCCAGGTAATGGAGATGAGAATACTTTATCGATTTGAGGATTGTGAATGAACTTAATAGGACATCCAAATGAATTTCTTTTCCTTTCTTCCGGAGATAACTTTTCTTCAACAGGAGTTAATGCCGCAACTAATTTATTTTCATCAACAAAATCCAACAATACGACGGCTTCCCAAGATGCAGTTTTACCATTCATGTCGATATCAACTTCATGCGGGTAGAAGTTAATGATAGGCGATTTTTCATCCGTCATTAATGGTCTGTAGACCAAAGGCATCAACTTCTTCGATCTAGCTGGCAAAACCGCCATCAATTGTTCAAACGGCTTAAATGGACGGGATTTTTCAAAAGTAATGTCCTTTCCACTCTTGATTAATTCTTCTAAACCAACTGCAATATCGGAAATTCTTGGCGCATAATGATATCTATAATACCAATTCCAAGAAGGAACCCCACGGTAATAATAATACAAGACCCATTGTAAACCTTCAACATAATGCTCTGTAAGCTCAATTAATTTCTCTTGATCAGAGATTGGGAAATGCAATTTGTTTTCATAGTATTCACTTTTCCAAGCTACGAACTTGGCATCATAAATATCTTTTGATTCCTTTAAGAGGTCTTCTGTTTCAATCAAGTTTGCAGACTGGTATTGTTTGATAGTTTTCCTTAACTCATTAACACGCTCTTCATATTCCTCTTCAGTCTCTGATGGAATAAGTCCATCAACATCCAACTTAGCAACGTATGTATTTTCTGATTTGGAGTGAATGATCAAAACTCCAGCTTCTAAAGCGAACTCTCTGATAAAGTCCAAATTATTTTCAATATCTTCACTATTTAATTTCAAAGTAGGTAATTTACCTTCATTTTCCAATTCAATAATATCCGATACTGACTTCGATGCTATTTCCATTAACCAAGGTTTCATAAAACCAACCAATTTCTTTTGATCCTTCAAAATCAACAACTTCCCAGTTCTTTTTCTCTTCTTTTCACCAGAGATTGAAATATCCTCAAGCCTTTTGTTAAACCATTCAACATCGACTTCTTTTTTTTCAAAATTCTCCAATTCAAATTCAGCAAGGTAATGTATATAGATACTTAATCTCTTCAAGTTGATTTTTCCCTTTTCATTAATATAACCATCTGACTGTTTTAATGCTTGCTTGAAACAAGCAATTAAAAGAGGGAATGCACCCTTATTAATAAATAAATCTGGTAAATTTGGTAAGAAGTCATTACCGATAACGTACATAATCAAAATGAAATCGTCCAATATTCTTTCAAAGTCAAGTTCAAATGATAACTCACCTTCCAACTCTTGAAATTCTAATGCGAGATACTCTCTTAATAAAGATAAATGTAATAAGAAGAATTTTTGGTCTTGCAAATCTTTTGAACCACTCTTTCTTTGAGGACCAAAAGTAACTTCTTCTCTTAAAAGTGCAAAATGTGGGTCATGACTCACTAAACCCAACATAATCAAATCAGCATCTAGACCATAAATACAATGCCTTAAATTTGGATCATAGTCGTCTTGTGATCTAGCAGCTCTAATATATTCCATAATCTTGTGTTCCCCTTCACCAGGAACCTCGTGTCCACTTAATACTATCTCAATATTGGCCCAACTTGAATCTTCAGTTATCTTTTTGTGAATGAAATATTTCAAATTATCAGTTAATTTAGCCATAAACTCTGTACCTGGTGTAATCGAATTCGAATCAAATGGATCTTCTTTAGGGATATCTTCACCATTTTCAATTGCCTTTTTCAAATTTTCCTCTGCTTCATAGGCCGTTCTAAATCTTCTAGCACGTTGCTGATTCATTTTTGCTCTTGGTGCAACCCCATCAATTGCCATGTAGAAAGTCTTTTTTGGTTTAATAATTTGGAACAAATGTTCAATGTAATTGAAGATCGAGGCGTACATTTGATCATCAGTTAATTTAGTGATACTTCCGTCATTCGAATGAGTGCATGTGTGCAAAATAGAATTCATATCAAGATACAAGTTATCAAATTCTTGGATTTGTTGTGCTTCAATTAATTGACAAATCAACGGCCATCTCTCCGAGATGAATCTAAAGAACTTTGGAATACCTTTAAAAAATATCGTTAGCAAAAGGAGTCTCACAAGTCATCATACTAAGTTAATTATTTTGATACATACCCATGATGGCTTATTATGTCTTTGTAAATTTTCTTTTTCAATAATAGTATTCACTTACGTTTCTGTTGCAAATTCTTTAAAAAAAAACAAAAACAAAAACTGGTTATTAAAATGCAATTTATATATTGTTGTCAATCTTGTGTTTCTACTTCCAATGATGGATCGTCCAATTAAATAATACAGAAAATGCAAATGCAGTTAAACTAGATTGATGGTAAATTGAATGGGAATGAAATTTTCAAATTGTTGGCTTGTAAAGTTTTCTGTTTCGTTGCGTTGAGATTTTTTTCTCTTCTGTTTTTGAACACTGGTACACGACTATACTTTCTAATTGCAAATTATTCAACAAGAAGTAATACTAAACACCTTGTTAGATATAATACTTCACTTTATCAGTATATATTATCTCAGTTTATATATAGAGAAGATTAAACCTACCATAACAAAAATTGTAGAAATAAAAAGAACATTGAATATTAAACAAAAAACAAAACAAAGAATCCATCATTAAACCAACCATTCACAAAGATGAAACCAAACAAAGCCTTCAAGCTTCGTTGGGTAAAAATCAGAAGAAAACTCAAGAGATCCTCAGTATCCAAGAATTGAAGAAAGATAAGCCTTAACGGCATTTGCCTTATAACTAATCTCAACTGAATTTTTCTTCAAGTTCGACAAGAATAGACATTTCATTTTATCAAATGAATTTATCCCAACTGAGGCAGATTTGTTCCCAAGAAATATCTTGGATAACTCCTTAGATGATTCATGTACAGTTTGCAAAAGTTGCTTAGATGAATTAGCCAATTTCCAAGTTCCTCTAGTGGCATCATGAAACCCTGACACCCCATGCTTTCGAGCGTTAACAACAGTCAAAGCTCCAAGTCTTTGAAGTCTAACAAAACTAAACTTTCCAAACATGCCCATAGTATCTAATCCTTCTCTTCCATACTTAAATATATTTGCCAATCCCAAATTACCGAATTTATGCAAGTTGTAGAGCCCTTCTCTACCAAATTTGTTAACATATTTCCCACCTATTTTACTGTATGCAATGAAATTATCCCACCCGAAGCTACCATATTTATCCAATTCAGCCATTCCCAATTTACCATATTTATTAAATTTAACCCAAAATCCACTAACACCTGTCCCGAAACTGTCATATCCCGTTTCTGAAACCTTCTTCAAGTATGACACACATTTCCTTCCATAAACTTTGCCTGCTTCCAATGAAATCTTACGATATGTATCCAACTTGTCCACTCCATTTGCACCCAATAACTTGAATTGAAAAAGCTTCATTTTTGTAAAAATTTGAAGCAGTGAAATATTAATTACTTTGGAAGCTATGGTCTGACCCAGATCTCCCAATGATTGCATTAGCTTGTTCAATCTGTTCACTTTGGTTTCTGTTTTGGTGAACAGAAACATTCCCTTTTTAGAAACTTGCTTTTCATATAAAATATTGTTCCAAACTTGACCTAATTTTTGAATTGTGGAGGTCGACTCAACCACTTTGGGTGAAGCTAAATATCCCAAACCAACTCCTATAGCAATAAGCCCGATTGCAAAACCTAACAAGTAGTAGTAAAGAAAATCTGCATTTGCTGCCAAAAACCTTCCGACGTGTTGCACACAACCTACTATAAAAGTCTTCCTTTTATTCGTAATTACGAAGGGAGACAATGATCTAGAAGGAGTAATTTCAGATTCATCGCATGTAAACGGAGTACTTTGATCACTTCTTAATGGGTCGCCACCAATAATCCGATCATTTCCTAAGAAATCCTCGTTGTGCTCTTGCAATTGTTCATGCTGATCAGACATGTAAGTGTTTAATTGTTCCATTTTCACTTTGGCATAATTATTATAGAAATCGTTAGACTTTTGCTTGATACTCTCATTAAACTTAGCTAAATTTTCATAAAAATTTATTTTGGGCCCAATACTAACAAAATTGTTCAGATCACTACTGGAATGTGATCTACTATCATTGAATGGAGGGGTTGTTTCAGAACTAGGCGTCAAAGGAGAGTCTAAATCTTCCACCTCGAAGGGTGGGCGGATTTCCATTGGTGGCGACTTTGATTTTTGTCCTGTTCCGACCTCATTTTCAAGACATTGAGTTTCATCTCGAAGTTCCGGAAGTTTAAGAATGGAATAGTCAACTGAGCTTTCACCAAGCTTGTCCTCATTTTGTTGTAAAGTGGTGGCAACAGAGTCATTGAGTTCCTTATCATTATCATGATCTTGATCAGGATCAAGTGTGGGGGAGCAACTATCTTCATCAACATCCGAGCAAGAGGAGATAACAGCCCAATCCTCTTCGGCTGGCTCAAGATTGGGCGATTTGCTTTCAGGTTTCTTCAACATAGTGATTGGAGTAATAATGTTAATTAGTAATCTCTGTAAAACTTACAGTATATCATAATCCTCATTTGAACTTGAGGAAAAAACTACTCCGCTATAAAAAGGAGGTTATCGCACTGCATACAACATATTTTATCAGTGCTACCAAAATCTAAATAAGGGGTCTAACAATTGGTTTAAACTTGCCAAGCTCAGTTCACTCTAGAAACCTTCATTCAATAGCCTTAAAACAACAAGGACCTAGAGTACCACAAAAGTCAAACCTAACTATTAGAAAAATGTGGCTAGATACGCCCAATATAGTATTTTTGAACAAGTCAAGAAAACTAGACAAAGGATGCAAAACTGAATACAATGAGCGAGTCAAGTGTGTTAGAACGCTTACACACACTATTCAGTGTATAGATATTGGTCACGAAAAATAACCAATCATAAGATTGTTTTAGCAAAATGACGTTTCAAGTCCTTAATCTGGATATAGTATTCATACTGATATATGTAGCTGGAGGAGATTATATATACTCAGGATATTGTCAAAATTTATATATTCTACTAAGCGAATGTAGCATCCATACCTTCTAAAGTGACCTTTTCCAATCCAGTAAAGGAAAGATAAATATCATATGAATTCAGAGAAGCCACAGCTGGAGGCAACATGACTTCGAAAAAGTATTGCAAAATCAAACGTGAATTTGCCACAAGTAAATTCATTTTCGAAATGAGGATAACATTCACTGTGAATTGAAGCGGGATCAGCCAAGAAAAGAATTTATGTCTCTATCAAAAATTTAGCCGAGCCACATGTAACACTTTTCACAAATAATATGAATAGTCCACTACTTTTGAAAGCCACTCGGATATCCTTCACCACTATTTCCGATCATGCATGACTCTGAGACAGGTCCTTCCAGTGATATCATTAATTTTCTTGGTTAGGGTAGAATTATTCTCAGTTTATCGTTCTGGGTCAAGTATATGGAGATATAAATTTCGAAAAACATGAAAATACACCCTATTGATTCCTACAAGTCTATCGAAGATACAAGGGAATCAGAAACTAATTCAAGTCTATGTTTGGAATGATTTTCTTGGAATAAGTTTGTAAAATCTTGAGCTTGGGACTTTTCCAAGATAAAACTATTTGTTTAGCCATAATCCAAGAAGTTGCTACTTTGTTTCCAAGACTTTTTTGATTATTTATCACAAGTCCTACCAAATTAGTCACGAATTTCGTCTAAAGAAATTTCAAGATATTTGATTAAAGTATTCTCACTGGATCTCATTCACGAAAATCAAAACCTTTTGTTATCGATCAAGTGACTACCACGTACAGAAAATACTTAATTGTAGATACTTCACGAGTAATTAATGGATGGCGGCAAATCTCAGATCATTACTATATTCCGAGGAATTTTTTCAAAGTTAAAGTATACTGCGAAGTTTATTTCCCCTTTTTCTGCCATTGTCAGTTTGCATTTGAATGCTCAACAGTTGTCTTGATAGGTTCTTTAGGAATCTTCTTGGATACGTCATACTGCATGTTACTTTTGTGTTCTCTAATAGGTTGTTTTGCACAATTTTTTTCGGTTGGAAGTATATTTTGTTAAGCCACGTCGTAATTTGTCGCTAATGCTAGCGCAATGCGTCTATTCAACCCAACCACATAATTTTATTTTTTATTTCCTCATAATTTGTTTTTCCAAAAGATGCTTATGCAATATCCGGAAAATAGGGATGACAACGAGATTAGAAAATAGTTCAAACAATAGCGGTTGATTTATCTAATCAAGAGCCATAATACAAACTTAATT
Source organism: Hemisphaericaspora haegerdaliae (assembly GCA_001655755.1). Lineage (NCBI taxonomy): Eukaryota > Fungi > Ascomycota > Pichiomycetes > Serinales > Debaryomycetaceae > Hemisphaericaspora > Hemisphaericaspora haegerdaliae. The sequence goes on from LQHL01001827.1 coordinate 62,015, forward strand.
GGAACCAGGAACTTAAGTGAGCAAATCTCTTTAGTGAACACTATTCCATATTCAATTCTTTGCGGCTTATCACTGAAAATCAGGAAATGTACAGAGTACGGAATAGCACCATAAATACTTGACTATTTTATTACAAGGAGATAAACATACAAAAAAGCAAAAGCTAAATATGCAGAAACGAATCTAAGCTAATTCGTAATATGTTCTCTTCCAACTTTTTCTATAATACATAAATTTCAAATTTGAAATTCTCAATTGAGACACGATGTACTGACAGGGAATTTTGACCTTGATATTAACTGAAAACTATTGACCATATAGGTACATTTTTGAATATCTGTTTTGAATTTCCAGACATCCGAAATTCTTTGTTAATCCTTTGTATGATTCTCTTTGGTGTCTTTCTCTAAATGCGATATACGGTTATTCATTTTCACTAGACTGTCTTGTAACGAATGTGTATAGCTGACTAGATCCTGATACTTGGAATACAGAACATAACCATCACTGACAATTTCTCCGGACTGATGTACACTTTTATTCACCGGTTGAGGTGGGTAGTTATTTGCTTTTGGGTGCGGAGAATGTGTTGCATACGCAGATGGACCACCAACTTGGGAAACACTAGGAGGGGTCTGAGCTCCTGGTACCGCAGGACCAGTTCTAAGTGTAGAGGATACTGCGGGAGAATCATGTTGAATCTGAGGCGCTGTAGGTACAGGTGGGGGAAATCGAGATGAACCAGGATAAGAAACTCCAACTGGAACAGAGCCAGGATAATGATTTTCAGTAGGAAACAGTTGCTGAACAGGAACCGGATGAAGGATTCTTCCATGTTGGATGTTATTTAAATGCGGTACATTGTTTAGGTGTGGTATATTATTGAGATGCGGTACATTATTAAGTTGTGGCACATTATTAAGATGAGGAACATT
>LQHL01001605.1:3612-18745 GCA_001655755.1 Hemisphaericaspora haegerdaliae
AAAAAAAAATTAATTATATATTTTTTTTTCCTCTCCAATATTTTTTTGATGCAAGTTTATTTTTTTAATTAAAAAAGAAACATAACCATTACATAAACCCAATAGCGATAATAATAAATCTTGGAACATTTAATATAAATATAATATTGACATCAATTTCCCAAATTCTCGAAAACTTAAAAAACATTATCTAATCAAATTTTACAATATTAACACTGATTATACATTAATACTTTCAATTGCAACTGTTTTCACCATATTACTACAATTAGTATTATAAAACAATTCAATGACACTAGATATAGTACCTTTACTTGATATGAGTCTGCAAATATCAAAACCTTACGTTACCAACACTCAACATCAACAAAGAAGACAAAAACCAAACGCCAATATGATGCTAGATGGATATATGCTCAATTCAGAGCTCAAGTTTATCAAGAAGATCGGAGCAGGAACATATGGCTTAATTTATTTAGTTGAAAATATTCATACTGGCAAAACTTATGCAGCTAAAATGCTATTAAAACAACCTCCTTTTAAACAAGGAGACCCAAAGGACTCTTCGGCTAACAAGAAAATCATTCAACAAACTTTCTACGAATATTTCTTGGATCACCCATGTCCTCAACCAAACCCAATCAGATTAGATTATATTCAACAACAAGGGTCCCAATGCCAATTCTTAATGGAAATTTCACTTCATTTGAAAGTTCATCACCATCCAAACGTCATAACAATTCATCAAGTATTAGATTTGGAAAGCTTTGCCATTGTCATTTTAATGGATTACTTTGAGCAAGGTGATTTATTTGGTAATATTATCGATAAGCAAGTATTTCAAAACCATCCTTATGATAAACAATTGTTAATGAAGAATGCTATGCTTCAATTAATAGATGCAGTTGAATACTGTCATCAAAATAGCGTTTATCATTGTGACTTAAAGCCGGAAAATATTATGCTTCGTTACAATCCTAGTTACAAAAGATCTAGCAATTCACCAGTTATCGACTATAATGAACTTCATCTTGTAATGATCGACTTTGGTTTAGCTATGTCTTCAAACTTGATTTGCTGCAACGCATGTCGTGGTTCGTCGTTTTACATGGCACCCGAAAGAACAACAAACTTCAATACCCACAAAGTTGTCAGAAACTTGGTTGATATGTCACAATACCATTCAATTGAAATTAACAATTCCACGGTTAATGCTTCCAACTGCAAATATTTGCCTACGCTAGCTGGTGATATTTGGTCCTTAGGTGTTTTGTTTATTAACATAACTTGCGCAAGAAATCCATGGCCTATAGCTTCCTTCAACGATAACCATAATGATGTCTTTAGAAGTTATATCATGAATAACAACAAGGACATATTATCTTCAATCTTGCCAATTTCCAAAAGATTTAACCGTTTGTTGGATAGAATATTCCAATTGAATCCAAACGATCGAATTTCATTACCAAGTTTGTACCAAGAAGTAGTCGGATGTGATTTCTTTAACGATATCGAAGAAGTACAACAACAACAACAACAACAACAACGTCGTCGTCATAGTCACCATCATACTCACCATCACCATGATAAGTATGATACTCAAGTTAAAGTTGATCAATTCAAACATTCACTCAAAAGCAATCAACAATTATATACTCCACCTGAAACTACTGGGTATAATTCATACGCCAGTGAGGAAGAAGACATCGAAGAGCAATACTATGCGCCAAAGCCAGTTCATGCGCAAGATCATCATAAATATTATTACGATGAATCTAAACAATCAAATTCCAAAACGATTTACGCACATTTGCCAAAGTTCAATTTGGAAACTCCAAGTAATAGCATAGTTTATTTGGAATAACTAGACAACGACTGAATTTACGAATAAAAGATGGGTTTCATTATAGAGGTAGATAGATTTTTTAGGTATTTTAAAAAAAAAACGGGACTTTGATAGTTTTTACTATTGTTATAAATTGTAGATTGTATAGAATAGTTTGATGAAAACAAAAAATCATTCACGTTGATCTTGTTACATCATGCTAATTCAACATTACCCACCGCACGCCTCACGAAAATGGCAAATTTTTGACATTATTTTGGAGTTAATGCAACACAGCAGATGTAACAATATTTTTTCGGGGGGCTTTGAAACGGGTGCAAGACATTCTTACACATTATTTTTTCTATGTTTTTAATGGCCTGATCATTAGTAGAACTTAACTAGAGAATTGTTGAACATCCATATGGATCACCGGAATTTCCTGGATCGGGTCAGCTGTGCTTCTGGTTCAGCATGACATGGGCTTCTATAGATTCAGTTTCGATACCATCTCAATGTTTAACTCGGCTTGCTTACGGTTTATTCCGAAAGCTAAATACATTTCTAATTTCTAAGTGGAGTAGCTTAAATATTTTCTTGGAACAGGGTTATGATAATGTAATGTGGAAATAATTCTCCACGCAGAATATGATTCCGTTACTTTTTTTTTGGGTGGTTTTCGTGTATTTCCAATCATGAGAAATGACGAATAGTAGATAGCTCATACACATTTTCCGGAACTCTTGTGATTTCATAAGCATTAACTGAGTGCATATAATTCTCTTTCTTTCTAGGAAATTCGCCTACCGTGACTACTTCACGTCCACCCCAGCATAATAGCTCTACAATTACGTGGTTACTTAAAGAGACAACATTTCCAACATTTCCGAAAACCTGAAATTAGATGATGTGGGTAAAGAAGATGTAAATTTTCTTTTTTTTGGTAGCGGTGACGAAACCTGTGGAATTTATTGTCACGGATTGTTCTGTGATGTAACCTAAGAACCGTTTTTGATATCATATAAACAGAGTGATGTGGTCATTAGTTGGGTGCATGTAGTGCAGGTTGGTTGAATTATTTTTACAATCAATAAAAAATATTTAGCTACTACGGAAAAAAAGGAAAAAGAGATCATCTAAAAGTTGAACATATGTGAAATTTATTATCAATCAACTAAAACAATTGGGTATCCTCCGCCAGTTCACTTTTGTGGGGAATTGTTTTCTACTTCGAGGTGTTCACCTACGTTTTAGTGAATTGTAGGTCTACCTTCATCGCTTCGGAGTGATGAGGATGGTGCGACAAAGCGAGAACATGGTGATGAAGTGTAGAACTTTGTTGATCTGTAACTCCGTAAGAATAATCTCTCACAAAAGGGCGGCACTATTTAATTTAAGTCTAAAAAGAACTACATCTAATTTTATAAAACAAGTTTTACTTTAATTTTCTATTTAGAGAGGAGCATTAATGTTAAATAGATTTATTATACAAAAGATAAATTTCATTAAGGAGGAAAAATCATAAGTTGTTCAAGAGGCAGCATGAAATTATCAGCAGTCTTAAACCTTTTCTTCAGAATGAGTATCCATCAAACCTTCTCCATCTTCCTTGTGTTGAATACTCAATTTTCTTGCTAATTCTGCTTCTGAAGCAACAGGAATATGTGGAATCCAAGAAGCAGATCTCCAAGCTGGAACATCCTCGTCCCACATTTGACCAATTTCTTCCAAACGCTTACCTCTAGTTTCTGGGAAACCGAAGAAGACATGGATTGCCATAACGAAACAGAAGACACCATAAATAATATAAGTCTTCCAAGAAATGTTTTGGAAACCAGATGGTGTGTACATGGCAATAGCGAAATTAATGATCCAGTTTGCAGCGGTGGAAGTAGCGTTACCTCTTTGAGCAATACGGTTATCACCCCAGATTTCAGAACAGTAGACCCAGATACCAACACCCCATGTGGAGGCAAAGGAACAGACGAACAAGTAACAACAAGCAATAACACCTCTAGAAGCAGCCTTATTATCTTCGGGAATTCTAATGGTAACAGATTCGTTACCACTGTCTGGCCATGGAACGGAATTAGTGGCTAAGATACCGGCAACACCAAATTGGAATGCCATCATAAATATAGCACCACCAATCAATAAAGGTCTTCTACCGACCTTATCAAGGAAATACAAAGCTGGGATAGTCATACCGGTGTTCAAAACATACTGGATAGAAGAAGCTACTAAGTTAGCATTACCTGTGTAACCAGCCATCTGGAAAATGTAGACAATGTAGTACATCATAACGTTCATACCAGTCAATTGTTGCCAAACTTGAGCAAAAATAGCAGTTACAGTTCTCTTAAGGTACTTCTTTCTGAATAAGGTAGCATACCCAATGTTTTTAGCTTCAGCGTCGATTAAAAGTTGTTCCTTGATTTCTGAGATTTCAATTAAGACATCGGGGTCCTCTTTGTTACCCTTAGCTTGAATCTTGGCAACAATGAACTCGGCGTCATCCCAGTCACCTTGTTTAGCTAACCAACGTGGAGATTCTGGAATGATAAAAACACCGAAGAACAAAACCAAACCTGGAACAATTTGCAATCCCCAAGCTATTCTGAATGAAGCAACACCGTCAATATGATTTAAACCGTAGGAAATGTAGAACATAATTAAAATACCTAAGGTAACAGCAAGTTGGAAAAGACCACCAATCAAACCTCTGATCTTTCTTGGGGCCAATTCAGCACCGTAAACTGGAGCAACTGATGAACCAAAACCCACACCGATACCAGAAATAATACGACCAATAATCAATTGTGCTCTATTTTGAGCGGATGATTGAATAGCAGCACCGACCATCCAGAAAAAGGAACAAACTAATAAGGACAATCTTCTACCAAAAGGTTCAGAAATAAAAGAAGAAGCAATTGAACCGAAGAAAGACCCTAATGCCATACATGATGTAATAAAACCTTGGATTGTAGATCCTGGATGATCAAAGAAGTTCATGTATGATTCGGAACCAATGAAGGCTGACATGGATGAGATATCAAAACCAAACATCATACCAGCGATGGTGGAAAACATAGCAATAAAGTAAACATTGTAAATCTTTGGAAACCTGTCCAAACCGTTCCTAATTCTTAAGGCGGGTTTAGAGAAGGCTCTCTCAATTTTAGAAGACATGGTGAGAATTAAACTTGTGAATGAAGTTTTTAGTGATTAGAAAGAACTTCTACAAAATGAATGTTTTCATACATGGATTTGCTTGAGCTTTTATATTGCAAAATTTGCAAGTACAATGAAGGTATTTTGGAGCCCCATAATTGTCCGGGATGGGGAAGTAATGATATTATGTCATAGTTTCTTTTGCCTTTGTGTGACATTTCCAGTTTAAAAATAAAACAGACAAAAAATGTGGGGGCTTATAGTTTATTCCTGGGAAATGCATATTTTTTATGACCTAAAATGAATATTCCGAAAATTTTAGAAGGTATTAAGATGAAAAAAAGTGACAGAATGAGTTGTAAAATAATTACGAATATCCGAGGGCTAGTACTTTACCTTTTGTGCATCCAAAGCCAGCATTCACAAACAGAAACGTTTGGCAAGTAAGGTGGAGTCGACCAATAGACTTGTCCAATGGTGTAATGGAGGTTTCTTTTTGGTAAAAACATTTTCTTTGTGTGGAAGTTAATCCGACACCTTAAACATTTATCCGAAAATATTCACCATCGGATTTCCTATCAACTTTCTTTTACAACCTGAGAAACTAAAATCATGTAAGATTGTTTTTACGAAATATTATCTAACAGGGAACCCCAAACCCCCGGTTACAGGTGCATCTGTGTTCTTATGCTTCTTGCTTTCATAATGCATTAATTTCCATACCTCCACACAAATAATGCTTTTTTCCGTAGCAAAAAAGTGTCTGTGGCTAAAAGACAATTTCTCTTTAATTATTCCGAACCCTTTGTTCAAATTTTTTGTGTTTCAAAGGTGTCTAAGCTGTAGGATCAATCCAAAAGAAAAGGTGGAATTTCTTTTTAAGGGAAGAACTTAGTTAGAACTTATCCAGTTTTCTGTATTTTTCACAAACCCCTTTTGTATGATTTGTTAAAGCAATAAGTATGAGGTATTGCTTGTAAGTTATGAGAAGATGTCTGTTGTCGGACTGAACTGAATGGGTCACAAAAGCTACGTACAATTTTTTTTTACAAAGAATCGTAAAACTCGGAATTTTGGAAATATTTTTTATGCGGACATTTTTTTCTCCTCATCTACTCTGATAAATTGTAAAATCCCTCAGAATCTGCCCAAGGGAATCTGGTCATTTATTTCATGCTCCTCCGGAAGAATCATTTATCTCCTGATCCTTCGGAAGAAATCTCATGTTTTATTCTCATCCATTGTGCAATGAGCCCCAAGTAGTTGACGAGGAACGCTGAGATACCAGAGTTTCTTAGATTTCAGATATGAAGTGAGGAATATACAATTTTAAGTATTGCCATCGGAAAAATTCCAACCGAAAGAGAATTATTGAACACAAAACCAGCCGTCTTCTATTTTTGTGTGACCCTGAAATATCGCCTTGAAATTTTTTGGGGAATTTGTGTCTGGCAAATATTGCAATTTTTACATTCTATACCAGGAATCAGATAAAGAGACCACATAGGGAGACTATATTTGCGTGAACGTGATTTTTATTAGTTCAATGCGTTTCATTTGGGCACCCCCTTGCTGCTGTTAAACATTTTCGAACAAAAGGAATGATTGTAACAAGTTTTAGTTTCTCGCCAGATGTTGCTTCTTCCAGTTTCTCGCTCTTCCCTTTCTTTAGCGTATGTTCTAAATTTATTTTTATGGAGCCGTCCCGACAAGTATTCGATTATTGTTTGTGAATTTTTGATGAAATACAAACCTAAATAATTGCCAAGGCCGATTTAAAACAACAATGGCCTATTAGACCAATTTTATACAATAAGGATATCTCGGAATTAACTCATTTAGTAGTCTTCCCGTCTCAAAATCTAAACATCGGCTGGTTTTTGATCCTTTATTTATTCACTATTTGATCAAAGTAGAATCCTCCTATTGTTTAGAGCTGAAACTGCTTTGTTTCCCAATTCAAAAGCGGAGAAATGTTTCCTTTCCTTGGATTAGCTTCTATACAACGTGCCATTTGTTTTATCGTACCTCCACTTTTTAATGTGTTATCATTGTTAACTGCATATTTTTATCAAATTGATATTCTACGTACAAACTTTTTCGGAGAGATGTATGTCAGCAAATATTTTTTCTCCAGAAAAAAACTATCTGGGAGAATTGATCCGTGATCTTGTAACGTTACATTAGTCGAAGAAATCTAAGCAACTGAAGATTTAGACTTGTTTGCGCTCATCATTTTTAATATTAAACGAACTACCTGGAAGATTTTTGAATGAGTAGGGCTGAGCATTACACCATGCATGCCGATAACATATGCCAGTTTCACCTATGGATTGATTGAGTATCAAGATAAATCCTTTGTAAAAACCAAAAATGGTATATGTTAAACTTTCAAGTAGTTTCTCGTATCTTCTTTTCGCTCATAATTTACAAATCCTTTAAATGTCTCGAAGATAAGCTACTAGCCTTTCAGGTTCATGTATGCATCTTTATTGCCAGATTAAGAGCAAAGGTTCAATATTTATTCCTGTATATTTGAAGATTTGTCAACCTCAACATTAATTGAAAAAAAAAACTTTTTGAAAGAGATGAGGTTTTCTTAGAGGGATGTTCAAACTTATAATGTCAGCTAATAAAAGACTTAAATTAGACACAATGGTTAAAATTTGTACACATTCTGGTTCATTTCATGCTGATGAATCTCTTGCGATCTATTTATTGAGATTATTGCCCAAATACGCTGAAGCACAATTGGTTCGTTCAAGAAATCCAGCTGATTGGGAAACAAGCGACATTGTTGTTGATGTGGGTGGGAAATACGATGGTGTCAAATTCTTTGATCACCACCAACGTGAGTTTGATACCACTTTCAATGGCAATTATAAGACTAAGTTGTCATCCGCTGGTTTGATTTACAAGCATTTTGGTAGAGAAATCATTAAAGAGGTATTACGGTTAGAAAATGAATCTGAAGTGGAATTCTTATATGACAAAGTATACAAAGAATTTATCGAGTCCCTCGATGCTAATGATAATGGTATCAGCAACTATCCTAAAGATGTTACTCCTAAGTTTTCAGACAAAAATATAACTTTACCATCTATTGTTTCTCGCTTGAATCCTTCCTGGAATGAAAGTTGCACTGATGCTGATTTTGACCGCCAATTCTTGAAGAGTAGTGAATTGATGGGTACGGTATTTGTTTCTTTGTTAGAAGGTTATGGTAAATCATGGTTACCCGCCAAATCGATAGTTCAAGAAGCCTTCAAGAATCGTTTCAGTGTCGATGAATCTGGTGAAATTTTGGTTTTGAGCCAGTTTTGCCCTTGGAAAGAACATTTATATACCATTGAAAAGGAAAACAATGCGGAAGGTGTTATCAAGTTTGTATTGTTCAAGGACTCCAGTGAAAAATGGAGAGTTTCCACCGTTTCGGTAACTTCCTCCTCTTTTGAATTCAGAGTAGGACTCCCAGAAGAATTAAGAGGGTTGAGAGACGAAGAATTGAGCCAAAAGAGTGGCATTGAAGGATGCGTTTTCATTCATGCAGCCGGTTTCATTGGTGGTGCAAATACTGAAAACGCTGTTTTGCAATTAGCCAAGAAATCTTTGACAAAGAAATAAAGCGGGATGAATATTTATGATTGCTTTTTATGGCTTATAATTACCCAGCTGTTTATATATAAATCTCAGAAAATGTTGAACATTTGATATACGAACAGTTTATAGAACTGTCTAACATGCAAAATGGGCATGTTTTGCATAAGAGTTAACAAATCAAACTCCAAAGGACGTACACAGTTTGCTCTTTTTTCTTTTATCGAAAATTAGAGCAAATCAACGATAGTTCTACTTTGTTTTCTATTCCGCTCGTGTTCTATTCTTACATCATCAAAACGATTTGGCAGTAATGCTGGAAGCCTATTAATTTGTTGCACCAATGGCTTTCTTGGCTGTTGCACTACGAGGAAAAAATTCCCTGATTTAGAAAAAATTCCTCTTGCAAAATTCCATCCACTCAGACTGAATTGCGCTGGTGTTACTATGCCATTTTTGCACCAACTAGTCTTTTGTGATCAAATCGATTGCTGAAGGGGAGATGTCAACATGCAATTTTGTTTCGCAATTTCGTTTACGATCGAAATGAGAGGGAAAGTTTCTTGCTCTAAAAGGGATTCGTAATGGCAGTATGAGAAGTTCGTTGGTCAACCACTTCAATCACACTCACCTTAACTTAAGGAACGGGATGAATGGAATTTTTCATCGAAGTAAACCACAAAATAAAAATTTTATTTTCTAAAAATGCGCAAAAAAAAAAGCTTAGCATATTACAATGACATTTCTTTTGAGACTACCAACGTTCCTTTTTTTTTTTGGTAGTAAATAGATGTTTTCTTCAAAGAGAAAATTTTTACACCAACAGTCTAAAGAACGATACACCAAATCAGTTGACTATATTCAATAACTAGAGAATTTTCCTTGACTTTTTTTGATCATGTTAATTGTTTGTCGTGGTCGGAAAACCGTTCAATTTCCGATGCAACGTTTTCCTGATAGGGAAAAAATTGCGCTCCTGCACATCAAAAAACTTAAAAGCATGATGTTTAGCCGGGGATTTCTATTAAAAAAATAATCAATTAAGAATTGATATAAATTATTATTATTCAGGGTGATGTTATAAATATATGGCTTAAATCTTGTTCTTTTTGCGTCTATGCTTGGCTGAAAGCAAAAAGTTTTTACTCTCGTTTAGTGACAATATTACAACCTTCTTTCAACCATGTCAGGAACGGATATTCTTCATATAAATCCTTCCAAGAGAGTGAAATTAAAAGTACGACATCTATCTGTATCAGTCAAATCGCAATGCCCTAAAGAGAAGCAGGAAGGAAAGATTCTGGATTTAGCGAGTAATGAATCTCATATGATCTTGAATAATATAAATTTTGATCTTGAGAGTGGTCTGCTTATGGCTATCATGGGAGGTTCTGGAAGTGGGAAAACAACATTGTTAAATGTACTATCACAAAGAACTAATATAACTAATAAGAAATTCCAGTTTTATGGGTCTATAAATTTTGAACCTGAGGGTCAACAGCACGTTTCACATTCATATTTATTACAAACCGATAGTTTCTTACCAGGATTAACGATATTGGAAACATTACAAACTCAAGCTGATTTAAGACTACCATCTACTGTCAGCAAGATAGAAAAGCAAAATTTGATTGATTATATCCTAGACGTGTTACGCCTATCTCATATCAAGCATAGTCGAGTCTCGTCCTTTTCGCAACATAATACTGGCCTTTCCGGAGGTGAACAAAGAAGAGTATCGTTGGCTATTCAGTTATTATCGAAGCCACAAATTTTATTTTTGGACGAGCCAACTACAGGATTAGATACCTCTACTTCATTGAAACTAGTTGAGTTGCTTAAGAATTTAGCATCAACTTATGGAATAACTATTATTATGTCTATTCATCAACCAAGAGCAGAGATTTGTGAATTGTTTGATAAAATATGCTTATTGGCCAGAGGTGGGAGATTAATCTATTACGGGAACTTATTTAATGCAGAAAGGTACTTCAACGATCTTGAATTCGTACCTACTTTGTCAACGGAATCAAATAATAAAAATGTTATCGAATATATCATGGATTTATCAGTTAAAGATACCTCCTCAAAACAATCAGAATTCGTCACCACTTTAAGGATAAACAGATTAGTAGAGAATTGGAGATCGCTTAATGCTATTGAAGACGACTATTGTTTAAATGATACTTCTTCATTTGAAAAAAATTTGAAACTATTTGCAAGAAACCGAAATAATCAAATTTCATTTTGGAAAGAGGTTCAAATCTTGACAAAACGAACTTTTATACTTTCCTATAGAGATTACCAGAGTCTATTGGTGCTAAACTTAGGAGCCATTGTTGTTTCGCTAACAGTTGGTTGGATGTTTTTCCAACCAGAGCATGATCTTGCTGGAGTCAGATCCTTGACATCTTCCTTATATGTAATGTTGGAAGTAATGGGGTTCTGTCCAATGTATTTTGAAGTCGAAAGATTGTATCAAATTGATGGGAAGTTTTTCTATTCTGAATACCTGGAAAATTGGGTAAGTATTCCTGGGTTTATAATCTCAAGAAGGTTAGGGAAATTCTTTTTGGAAGATTTGCCAATGGCGTTAATTTTCAGTTTAATCACTTATTTTATGTGGGGCTTGGATAGGTTTGGTGTGTATTTTACAATCACGTTAATTATTGAATTATGTTGTATGGGGTCTTCGATGCTCTGTTATTCCCTTGCTTCTGATTTTTCAATAAGTTCCTTAATAATTAATATATTTTATCAATTACAGAACAGTGCTTGTGGTTATTTTGTGAACGCTAAAACTATGCCAGTGTATGTTAAGTGGACCAAGTATATTGCTTATTTCTGGTATGGTTTTGGTGCATTGACTTCCAATCAGTTCTCGAATTGGAAAGGTGACTGTCCATTTGATGCTGATGATATTAGATGTCGAGAATACACTGGGGAATATCAGTTGGAATTGCTTGGATTTCCATCAGGTTGGATAGGTGAACCGATAGGTATCCTAGTTGTTTGGATGATTGGATTCTTTGTTATGTCAGGTTTAAGTTTTTATTTTAGATCATATGATATTGGAATAGCTAAGACGAAGAAGAATAAGATTGGCGGAGATGAGGAGGGTGATAAAGAAGATGAAGAAGTACATCAACTGCCTGAAACGAAGCCGGAAAATACTCTTGTGGAAGGGGAGAGTATACCCAAGCCGCAACTGGGCTTTGAAATCAATATCAGTTGCGTCAATCTTTTATTAAAACAAGGACATTCTATTGGTAAAACAAAGTCTTCCAAACCACTTTTGAGTAATATCAATGCCGATTTCAAATCTGGAAAAGTTAATGTTATAATGGGGCCATCGGGAAGTGGAAAAACAACATTATTGAACTATTTATCTAATAGATTACCAAAATCATCCAAATATCAATCGCTGGGCCAAATTCATATAAACAATTATCAGGCCATATCTCGAGAACAGCTAAATAGACTCTCATCTTATGTCGCTCAACACGATAACTCATTAATTGATAATCTTACAGTTCGTGAAACGCTATACTATCAGGCCAAATTGAGACTTCCAACTCATGAACATCCCAATATCCCCATTATTATCAATCAATTGATCAGAAAAACAGGATTGCTTGATTGTGCTGATACGTTAATAGGATCAGCATATGTAAAAGGCATTAGTGGAGGTGAGAAGCGTCGTGTATCCATCGCTATTCAGTTGTTGTCTAAGCCCAAGATCCTATTTTTAGATGAACCTACTTCTGGATTGGATTCTGCTACAGCTGATACTATATTGACTTTATTGGAAGATTTGGCTATATATAATAACACCACTGTGATTTTGACAATCCATCAACCTAGCGAAGAAATGTTTTATAGGTTTGGTTCAGTTTTGTTATTGGTTCAAGGAGGTAAGGTGATTTACAATGGATCATCTAAAGAAATTGCCAATTATTTTGGTAGCTTGGGTTACTTCGATACTGAGAAGGGAAATGTTGCTGATTATATGCTTGATTTAATCTCAAATGGTGTAAGTGAATCAAGTAGTGATCCAGAAAAGCGTGTTGACAATTTGGTTGATAATTGGGTTCATAAAAGTCAACACCCTCATCATGATCAGCATCAATTGGATGGGACTGGAAAGAAGTGTTCCAATAATTTCTACTCTCATGAAGTAATTGATGTTAACGAACATTTTCATAAACGGTTGCCTTTTTTCAAAACTTTCCCAACTGTTGTCCAAAGACAAATTTTAACTTCATATCGTGCCAAAGATGTGGTCATTAGTAGAGCTGGTCAAACTATTTTCTTAACCATCATTCATACGTTGTATTTCACTCCTTTAAGAAACACTCAGGAAGGGATCAATAATAGATTGGGTTTGATTCAAGAAGTCCTTAATTTATATTTTGCTGGTTTGGTGAACAATATCAGTTTGTATCCATTTGAACGTAACTTATTCTATCAGGAATACAAAGATGGTATCTATGGAGTTGCTGAATTTGGTTGTTCTTACTTGTTAAATGAATTGCCTACTGAAATAATCCCTAGTTTCTTTTTTGCTGCATTGATTGTGTTTGTATGTGGATTACCTAGAACACCGCAAATGTTCTTTGCTATGTTTTCAACATCCGTCATATCATTAAATTGTGGTGAATCTTTGGGGATTTTCGTGAGCAGTATATTTAATCATATGGGAGTTGCAACTAATATTTTAGCAACTTTTGTAATGTTGGCAATCTTTATGGGTGGTACAATGTCATTGCATATGCCAGTTTTTTTCAAAGCAGTGAATTTTGTAAGTCCAATGAAATATGCAGTTGCGATTTGTGCTAATCTAGGTCTTAGAGATGAAATTTTTGAATGCGGTCAAGGCTTGGATGAATGTGTTTTCCTGACTGGAAATGATGTGTTGGAATATTACAACCTACTGGCAAACTTATATGATATGGTTGGAGGATTGATTGCATGTTTGGTTGTTTATCGTTTGATTGCGATTGGATCAATTTACGTTAGAGTGAAATGGTTTAATTGAAAAGCTTTTCAAATTTTTCTTTATTTATTTTTGTTCAATTATCTATCTGTACATAATTTAATGGATGAAAAGGATTATGATTATATTGGTTCATGTAAGGTTTTTATACATATATTTTGTAGTGCACCGCATTTCAAGTAAAATTGCAACCAAAAAATTTATCAAAATCCGAACCACATTGAACGAGTAGATGAGCGAAAAATGAGCTTGGAAATTCTTTTGTGAACCATAAGTTTCTAGGAGTCAACGCGTTTGAATTCAAAGGCAGCGGCTAATAATGTTGGTTGAACAAAGATTTTTGAATGGTGTAGTGAACGGCTGTCTGTATAGCCTCTTTTGTGTAATTGTTTTGACAAGCGATAAAAATTGAACAACGATTAGATTCAAAAGGAAACAAACCAAGAAGGTCTACAAGAATTCTACTGCAATTCTTATGGATTTTGTGTAAGAGACTATAAATTTATTGTGATTATGTAATCAAAGAGAAATTTGTTGCAACAATATTTATTTATTTATTTTCTTTTTTTTTTAGTTGATTTCTTGTTTTGATTAAATTGCAACAAAGAAAATTCTATTTTTCTTATAAAATATAATTGCTCAGATCTCATGAGAAACTCACACATACACTTTGAGAACATATGTGATTGAATATTCATCTTTATGAGTTCAAATGTATTAAAAATAATAATAGGAAAAGAGAATTGATAAAACCGACTCCAGTTTTACAACGGTATATCATTTACATGAAATCATAAAATCGGAACTATAAAAAGCTTTAATTATGGCTCCTCAACATCTTACATGAAAATAACATTCTGCCCTTAAATCGGTTTGGAATAATTCGCGTATTTTTTAGTGCCACTTCGAGATGAGCTACTATTGAAAATAGAGTAGTCTTGGATGTTCCATGAATATCCTACTGTAAGTTTAAGATGTAGATGAATACTCCTAATTGTGCTATGATATGCATAACCATTTGACTGAAAATCTTAGAGATCGAAGATTTCGGATCTTTATACGCTATCTTCCGTATACTTCCAGACCCATGACATGATAAATCAACACTTTATGTGAGTATTTAATGTATATGTTTATTATTATTACGCGTATTAAAGAATTTCATCTCTATGTAAATGTGGTTTAGTAAAGGTAAACAACTGACACCTAGAATTAGGGTTTTTGAAATTTATGAAAAAAAAAAAATATTTTTTTACGTATTTTGAATATTTTTAGTAATTTACACATTTAACACATTTCTTTATAAATTATGGAATTGAGTTAACTTACAAGGTCAAATACACAGTTCATAACACGTACTACAAGCTTAGGTATTTTTTTTTCCTCTCCTGAATTGTTATTGTTATTGTTATTATTCTTTTATATTAAATATTATTAAATGGTTATTTTTCAATGTTTTTTTTCCTTTTGATTTCTATATATCTCTGAAAGTTTAACCACTCCTTGTTTTTTTTTTGATTTATTGATTCTTTTCCTTTCTTTTC
>LQHL01001612.1:2293-19212 GCA_001655755.1 Hemisphaericaspora haegerdaliae
GTAGTACACATTTGCATCGGGTTTCAACAACTGTTCTATAAACTAAAAACCCCATAATCGCTTTCTATCATTACTATAATACATATAATATTAAAATTTGTCCAGAGACTATAAACTCTATTTATGAAAACTCTCTTCGAGAGAGTTTCACCATGAAAAAAATAGGATAAGAAAATATACAAAAGAAATGAAAACCCAAAATGGAAGAAAGCTTCAAATCTTTCTATAATGTACACAGGGGGGCGGAAATGATGCTACTGTCACGCTAAACCGGAGAATTAACCTCCTTAGGAGTTGCGATAGGTATTTTTCTATTTGTTATATTGGTGTCGGTCGAATGAGGGCGCGTAGAGCTTGAACTTGATTGACTGGTTTGGGATGGTGTTCTCTGAACATTTGATGGTCCTTGATCAGCACCATTAGTAGCAGTTGTGCTTGGAGACGCTGGTCGTTGCTTTTGGATTTGGCGTGTTGGTTGCTGAGGGGTTTGATTATTACTGTTGATTTGACCTTGTCTCACTTGAGCTTGCTGTTGTCCCGGGGTAATTTTCTGTTGTAATTGTGCTTGTTGATCCGCTTGGGCTTGTTGTTTGTTTGCCAATTGCTGCTGCTGAAGAGCTCGCATTCTAGCCTGTTGCATATAAAGCTGTTGCTTTTGTTGAACTGATTCCTTTAATAAACCATACGACTTCGATAACAACATAGATCCAAAACGTATAGATTGTGTTTCATCGCTAATGCAATTAAGCTTCGATGGATCTAAACTAAAAGGATCGATTGAACCCTTTTGATACTCTGATAAATCATTTTCAAACATCCAATTGGAGTCCAACCTCTTTATTGTATCCCTTTTAGAATCATAAACATTTGGAATCTTTGTCTGTTGACTATCTGAATCAACTTCCATTGGATCATCAGAAAAATCCATAAACTCATCGATTACATCATCTGGTCTAGAAATCAACCCTCTTCTATCAATAAAAACCCTATTACTTCTAGCAGCTCTTTTTCGTAATCTAAAGATTGGATTGGATATCTTGGTATCCTCATCTGGATCATTGGGGTGTTGACGTCTTTGTTGGTATCCATATCCATTATTATAAGCGTTGAAGTTGTTATTTTCAATATTCTGTAATAATTGGGCAATATAGCTCATCGAATTATACTTATTACTATCCTTAAAATCCTGAAGCAACGTCAGAAGATGAGGAAACGCCTTTGTTGGAATCAATTCTCCATTTGAACCTCTGAATGTTCTTATTCCAGGTAATGGTTTTCCCTCTTCCAATAATTTCTTCAACTGTTCACCAATATAATTAGAAGTGTTTATTTGATGGAAATTAGTAGCAGCAATAGACGAATAAGGAATATGACTCAATTCAGTAGTATTTTTATTAGTGGAAATATCAAAGTGTGGTTCATATGGATCATTGGTAAGATTAACAAAACCTTTGTCTTGTTCCTTTCTTTTGCGCAATTTGTCCAATACTGCTCTTTTAATTGTTTCATTCTTTTCTTTCAATACTAATGAGACAGTAACAAGATCCATATCCGGAATTTTGGAAGGTGGTAATTTGACGTATGCTTGACTTGAAGATGCAGCATCCTGAGGTTGTGTTGTTGGAACTTGGGGTTTTTCCTTTGAAGGGACTGCAGCAGCTGAAGCAGCTTCCTGTTTTCTTTTTTCCTTTCTTTTGAGTTCCTTCTCCTCTTCTTCTTCCTTTGGTTTGATAATCTTCTTCCTCTTATGTGGGAAGAAAAGAAAGTCATCACCTTTGATTCCAACTGTTCTTTTCAAATTCTTTCCTTCACTACGTAACTTAAAGATTTCAAATTCTGATTCAAAATTCTCCAACTTAATTATTTCACGTTGAGCAATACTGATAACCAAATCACGAGCTCTATGTAATGATTTCTGTAACATTCTGATTCTTTCTGCCCCCAATGTGTCGGCCCTTCTTGTCTTACGAGCTTGTCTGAACTCACGACGCCTAAAACAGACATATGGATCATTGTCATTATCCTTTTCATTAGCATTTGGATCTTCAAACTTTAAAATTGGTTGTATTGTCTTACCTTTACGTTCTATTTTTCTTTGTTTCCAATGTTCATAAATTGGTTTACCAAATAATTCAAATAATTTTGGTATTGGCCTGACAAGGGTAGTAGATTCTTGACTTAGAGGGTTTTTATCAAATAATGTCACATAAGGTTCAAACGCCAACTCTTTTGACAATCGTTCTTTCAATGTAGTTGTAGATAGATAGTCAATAGTACCACCATTGGAGACTACATAAGGGTTACTTGTTTTGGCAGTGTTTTTGAATTGGTCTATTATATATGTTGATAATTCTTCAAAAGACAATATATTAGTTGGATCCATGGACAAGAATGGTTGCCTAGCTTCTATAGTTTTTTCTAATCGATCACAAATAGTTTCAAATTCCAACTGACTACATTTCCTAGTATTTTCATCCAGTTTATTCTTCTTTGCATTTGGAACTTTTGGATAATTCTTGGACAAGTTCTCGGAGAAAAATTGTTCATCTATTTCATCCATATTATATTCCACTCCAACGGTGTCTTCCACAGTAGCACTGAACTTTATATATGATTTTGGTTCCTTGAATTTCTGATCATTATAATATTTGTGAGCTTCATGCCATAATCTCGATGCATCTGGAGTTGGAATATAAACATTCATCATTGTTTCTTCCTTCTTGGATGAGGAATCACCTGAAGTCTTTGATCCCATTAATGCCTTTTGGGCAGCATTTATGACTTGTTGCAAATGAACTTCATCTTCTTCATTTTTATCAACCCCTGTTTCTATAGAATTTACATCGCGAGGAGGTTGAGTACCATTTGAAGAACTTAAATGATGGATTTGACTAGGTTCCAATTCATTGTCTAATGTCGGTAAATCGCGTTGTTTATATATTGTTAATGGCTGTTTGACAGATATTTTTCGCTGTCGGAATCGGGCACCACTTGCATGTTGTTTGGCAGCTTTGCTTGGATTTTTTGCTGGTAGTATTGCCATAACGTTATCCCACTATTATTCAACTTGATAACACTAAAGGAAACAAACCAACTTTATCTATAAAAATGATGTATTAATGCAAATGAAAACAAGCAACACTGTTATGATAAAAATTTTCGTTGGAAATCTTACAATATGTATTGCAGAATGGATGTTATTACAGTAAAATTTTTTTTCTGTTGTGTTGTGATTTTGTTTGATGACTGAAAAGTAAGTAAGATTCTTTTTTTTGCCTATGGGTTCGGTGATAATTATAAGGGAGGAAGATCGTATTAATAGGGAAATGACTGATGTTAAAAATGCATGTAATTTTCTAAACTTTCAACAATAGTAACCAATATAGATGAGATGGTTTATGATAAGTTGACTATGATAGTTGATAGTTCTTCCCTTTATATGATTGATTAGGTAAATTATACCCACTTTCTATGTAGGAATTGAAAGGATGATTTGTTAAGGGGGTTGGGTTATAAAAAATGAATGTCCAACTTTTTTTTTTTTGCCTTCAAGTTATTTTCCCCTAAATAATTTTTATTTATAAAAAAACTTTGAGTGTGCGTTTTTTTTTGCTGTTGTTCTTTTGTTTGTTGTTGTTCTTTTTTCTGTTTCTTCTGCCAATAACTTTAAATGGGAACATAAAATGGTAAGCAAGGAAAAAATTCATTGAAACAAATCATGTGACATGTCACGTGTGCAGATAGATCCCCCTTCACAAAGTTCTCTATATAAGACTTTGGTTAATAAGCATGGATAAGTCGCATTCAAGCAATCACTTCTGAATTATCGATGTTTAAGATGAACTATATCTTATATTAAAAAGCCTGAAAGGTTCCTAGTCATGGAATATTCCTTGTTGATTTCGTCTTCAAGAACTTTTGACATTGGAACCGATTTGACGAATACTAGCCATTTTCAACGCATCATATACTTGTTGGACTAGATTGCAAATCTTTGTGTATATCCACTAGCAGAAGATTGCAATGAGGAATATCTTGAAGTAGATGGTTCTTAAGTGAATTGCTATTTGGGTGTTTAAGATGACGGGCTGCAATAAAGACATCATGATAGTGGTTGCCACGTCAGATGTTAGAATGTCATGTTTTCAAAGCAATAAGCTATATTGTATTTGAGGATATACCTCATGTCATATTCTAAACCATGGTAGACATAGCCAATGTAATTAATATAACTACTTGTAGTAAAGAAAACCCTTTTGATAAAGAATAAAAGAAAAAGTCTTAATAATTTTAAAACTAAAAGAAACAAAAAAAGTTACAAACAAAAAATGAGAACTCTAACAATTGAGCCCTTTATATGCAGTCTCGTATAACACTAATTTATTTTACCAATAAATTACATCCTGCATTTAACAGAGGGTTCATGAGCAAATGTTCAATTCCATGATAATACAAAGTTTGCTTATGACGTAATAAGTTTATCTTTACAACTATCAAGACACATTCAATAACTCCTAATATAGAGATCTTAAAGTATTTTAATACATAACAGAGATACATAGACATATACAACCATTTTTCTGTCAATTCCACTTTTTTTTGTGGGACATATAGGCTACATCAATAGTGAACCCGTAGTCAATTATTAAAAGAAGAAAATGACCCTGTTGTCAATACCAACTGGGAAGCTACCATCTGCGAGACCGTTTCTAGATTCCCTTTGCCCTGGATTGTATCATCTTGAAGATAATATACATTTTTCCTTGGAAGAAGAAGATTTGCCATCTTCAGTACGCAAATTCACCTGGCCATTATCCAATACCAATAAAATTGCCAAATTGGATGAAACATATTTAAATGTGGCACGCCCACCTTTGGGGAACAATGAATCAACAACTTATGTTAATTTACCTTATCATGTTACCAATCTATTCGAGAAAGTAGTTGAAAATAATGACAAATCCAAAGATGGTGAGATTCATATTGGTGCAAACATAAATGCATTGAAGCATGATCCATTCAGATATGTATACTTAAATCCTGGATGTATAAGCAGGATAATTGATTTACAGAAAAACGTTGATAATCTTAGAGTTGATGGTGAATCAAAGAACAAATTGAATAAATTGACAACCAATTTTAATCGTTTCTTAAACTTGAAGGGAGGAAATCATACCAATAAGCAAGATTCTTTATTTAAAGACTTGGTAACTGATAAACCAAATATTCTTGATAAATTCTTAACATTCAATAAAGATGAATATCATGCTGAAATTAGATCTTTTGAAACACATAAACTTTTAGTATCAGCTCATGTAAATGTTTTGAATATCTTTGCATTAGATGAAAATTCCAATTATAGATACACCAAATCTTTTATTCATGAAAAGCCAATAATCAAGTTTGAAGAACCCGAAGAAGAACCTGTTCAACAATCTCCAACAACTCTACAAGTACAACAACAGAAATCTCAAGCTGCTAAAAAGTTCACTTTCGTTCCTAATGGAAAATTTGATAAAGTTATCGAAGAACCATTATTACGTTTACAATTTCGTACAGGCTCTATAATTACGGCGTTAACCAGTTTCATTATAGATCAACAACCAATGATTGCTATTGGTTTCGATAAGGGAGAAATCATTATAGTTAAACTATTTGAATTAAAATATCAAATGTTTGACGGTTTAGGTATTAATGACAATGATATTTCTGATGTTGCAGTCACAACGATGGAGGTCATCAGACATGTGAAATATGAATATCTTGTTGTGGCTGGCTTTTCAAATGGTGAAGTGATGATACTTGATCCGAACGCAACGACAAATAGCAGAAACGAAGTTAATCTGGCAAATTATTCCGGGTTACCATCTAGTTCATCGGACGAAAGAGTATCGAAAAGGGGCAGTTCTGCTTCACATAACACCACATCATCATCCGCATCATCATCAATGAGATATGTTAAACAAGTCGTTAGTAAGGATTCCTACGTTACATATTTTAAAAAATTTGATTTAAGTCCCTTGAGTACCCAAAGGCAAGAGTCAAAACAAGGACTGTATTGTCCACCATACTTAGTAGGTCATTTTAAACTAAGTCAAAAACCAATAACGGCAATTACATCCACATTAAAGTGTCCAACTTCAATTCCAACTGCAAGCCATACATCCGACCTGCAAAACCCATTATTACTTGCAATTGCTGCTGATGATGGACTAGTTCGAATTATCGACTTGTTATTTTCGTGCAATTTTAATTATGGCACCAATGAACCCAATAGTAACCCCATAGTTACTGATATATTGTCGAATTATTTCAATGATGGAATTTTCGATATAGAATTTAGTTCTGATTTCAAATTTTTATGTATTGTTGGAAAAGGTGATTTAATTGAAATATTCAAGATGAGCTATTATAACATCAACGGGTTATTAGTCAAGAATACAGCAAATAGTCATGTTCATTCTACGTCAAATTTTGCAACGGGAGCTGAAACTTCCAGTCCTCAAATGGGGAGAAGATCAAGAAGTGGTACAATTAATAGCGTGAATTCAAACAATGTGTATTCCTTGGGGATGTTATTGTCTCCATATAATATACCTTCTTCGACTAGTGTGGACAAAGGTGAGCCACTGGTTCGGAAAGAAGTTTATCCTCCAATGGTAAAGGACATTCAAATAATAACTAGATTCAAAGGTCACAATAACACCGTTAAGGCCATTCAGTTTATGAAAAGTGATGACGATACAACAAGTCTGGTATATAAGTTGGTAAGTTGTGGAAACGATAGTCAGGTTATTATTTGGGAATTTGATTATAAGGCATTACCAAAGGTTAGGAAACCAAAGCCATTGCAACGTCGAGATAGCGCCAGAAGGAGGTCCTTGCATGATAGAAAGAAGCAAATAGTCAGTCATAGCCCAAGCCCACTCGTTACAACTAGAAGGGCAGGTAGCAGCGTAGGACCAAATCCTCACTCTAGTGTTGGAGGAGCCGGGCACGCTAGAAGACACTCGTTAGCTGTTGACGATGTATATGGAAGTTCATTCACAAATTTGAAGCAGACTGCAAGTATGAATATGACAAGCATACTAAATGCTAATGATGGTAGTAGTCCTGACATAAATGTAAAACCAAATGCAGCTGATCAAATTGAAATTATCCTATCATTGTACAAATCGCTCTTTGATATTCGTAATAAGAGACATTACAAACGGATTTACAAGAAGCAAGCTCATCACAAGTTTTCAACGATAATTTCTCCAATTGTGGAGGACAAATTGGTTCCCCTGATTGAAATTCCATCTTGTGTCGTTGATTTTTCTTGTTTGGTTAATGATGGTAAGATTGATGGATTTTATATCGATGATTCTACATTTTGGTGTTTTGCTAAAAACGGTGACATCTTTAGATATAAAATATGTTGAATAGTTGATAAGTATTAACTCTACAAATATTCATTAAGGCAAACAATGAATTTATAATTTATAAATACAAAAGAACTATATTAAAAAAGGCAATAAAAATCATGCGTACATTATTGATAACTATTGAACATTGGATTTGCATCCAATCCAAATCCTAGCTCTTCATCCAACCTTAAATATTCATTACCTGATGGGGTGGTTTGAGTAATGTTCTGGTACAATTGTTCATTTATAAAGTCATTAGTAGAAGGACCCGACGCATTTGCCATTGAACTATTCGTATTGGCCCCTCCAGAAAATGAAAATTCATTAATCTCTTGTGGTTTTGGAATTTGATAATATTGCTGTTGATTCTCCATCAACTGTGAAGGATTAGTATTTACCATTGCAGTATTTTGATTATGAGGATTGTTCATAAAATCGTAATTTGGGTGTTGACTAATTGGTGTCTGAGAAATATCCATTGGCTCAAATTGTTCCAAAAGTGTTTGCGCCTCTTGTTGTTTTACTCTCTCTCTTTCTTCTTCTTCTTGTCTCTGTTGTTCTTGTTGTCTTTGATTCTCTTCTTCCTCTCGCTTTTGTTGTTGATGCGTTTGAAGTTGCAACTGAATCTGTTGTTGTTCCTCAATTGGTTTTCTAACAAATTCACGGAAATTCTTAACTTCTTCAATAATCAATTGTTTCATTTCGCTAATGTCGTCAACAGTCTCAAACGACTTGAAATCGAACTTCACTTGACATTCAGGTTCATCACGGGGATCATGCCAAATCTCCAAGTACTTGTGATTTAATGCATCTTCAACACTGATTCTTTTTGATGGATCTAATGTTAACATTTTTTCCAACAAATCAAGGGCCAAAGGACTAGCATCGCGATACATTTGTGCATAACTTACTTTCCTCATAATAGGTAAAGATCTAACATAATTCTGAGCCCTTGTTGAACCTATTCTGGTTAAGGTCGACTCAGGTGGTGTACCCAAAATTAGCAAGATTTGATTCAATTGGTCGACATAATCCTTACCTCTAAAGATAGGCTTTCCACCTAATAACTCCGCCAATATACATCCTACGGACCAAATATCAATGGATTTTGTATAATTGGTAAAACTTAACATAATTTCGGGAGCTCTATACCATCTAGTGGCAACATATTCAGTCATAAAGCCGGCATTCTGCTCGGGATCTTCCGAGAAACCTCTTGCTAAGCCAAAATCACAAATCTTCAATTCACAATCAGCATTGACAAGTAAGTTTCCTGGTTTTAAATCTCTATGCAAGACATCTGCTGAATGAATATACTTCAAACCACACAATATTTGATAAATAAATGATTGATAATGAGAATCAGTCAATGACTGTCCAGATCTAATAATTTGATGCATATCACATTCCATTAATTCTTCATAAAGGTATACTTCATTGAATTCTCCTGTGAATGGGTTAGGAATGATATCCAAGTCGTATAAGCAAGTGATATTTTTATGCCCCCTAAAAAATTGTAACAATTTCAATTCTCGAAGGGACCGTTTGCAAAGTATTTTCTTACTGAATATATTTGTTATCTTCTTGATTGCTACATAAGATCCATCAGTAGAAGACGATGAGTTATTTGAACTATCGGGACTTGTTGTTGTAGATCCATCGTCATATTTTGCAGATACAACGATTCCATACGCTCCGTGACCCAACTCTTTGACAATTTTAAATCTACGATCAATTATAAACTCTTGATTGTAGACCTTGTTAACAGTTCTTCCATAGTACACAGGATTCTCTTCCTGGTTTGGTTTATTGATATTTGACATTGTTAACGATGTAGCAAAGTTGTGTGCGTGTGTGCGTGTGTTTGTGGGGACAGGGGATGCGGGAGGGGGTATCAGTTGCCAAAATACAAGTGTGATCCTCTCTGATTATTAAAAATTAGTTTAATAATGCAAAATAAAACCTCTCAATTGGATGAAATATGAGTTCAATTGATGGAATTGGTAGTGTTATTGGTATTTATATGGTCTAATACAAATAGTTAATGCAAAAAGAAGTATCTGATGACTTGTTCCAGAAAGAAAAAAAAATAATGATTAAATTGATGATTGCTTTTTTCCGTTTCCTTTGTGACCAGTTTTCCAATATTTAATTGTCACTTGGGATGTTATCTATGATGGAAAGTTACGATGACTATACCTCGAATAAATAATATACCGTTAAGGGTAATGTGGTGTAATTAGATATAGTTATCGATATCTGTCTGGATGGAGAATAATCTAACACTCTTCTTAGTTACGACGAAACGGCTGTTCCACAGGGGCAGATCTTCCATATTTATAACTCATCAGAAAAATCGAAGACAGAAAAACGAGAGAAGAGAACAAGTTATTTTTAGAAATAATTTGCAATCAAAACAGTTGAATATTTTCATTTAACCTGGGCCAACTTTTCAAATTTTCCAAAAAACGAAGCCGTATCTATGTATTGACTGTTTTCCGGTTTTATTTAAGCTATTTATTTTCAAGACTGCATGATATCTTCTCAAACGTTTCTGCCGAAGACATTATTTGAGTTAAAAGATTTAACCCTCTTAATCAAGTTCTACATAAGCAGCAAAATATCAATTGAAACATGTTTGGAAATACAAAACCCTTTTATGCAATTCGGTAATCTGTTCTTATGTTTTTTTGGAAGTATGGCCCTTGAGATTTAAAGCATACAGCATCGCTATACTACTTCAATCTTAAGAAATTACAATGTCAGCAAAAGTTAACCTTGTTACACAAAGTCATTTATAGGAAGTCTTTTCCTATGTCGTATGTTGTTTCTACAATTGGCATAGTTCGTGGGGGAGATCGCTTCTACGGAATAATTGCTTTTTATCTTGTCAACCGTCTAGCAAATTTTCTTGGGAAATTTCTTGTAGGTATTTTCTTTGATTTGTAAAGAACAAACCCTTCCATCCAATTAAACGAGTTTATGGGTATTTTGAAAATTACCTATTTGAATTACAATCCAAAAATAACAATGTAGATTGACAATCGAAATTACTATTACACAAATAAGTTTTGAGACAGGTCTTTTCTCTCATTACAAAGTCTATAAATCTATTTTTAAATTGGAGTCCTATAAATAGAAATATACTTTTTGACAGCATCAAAGTTGATTGGCCATCAGTAATCGACAAACCAAGCATTACCAATTTACATGTACCCTTTTTCTTGGAAATACAAAGTCAATTGTTCTAACCCTCCTTTGATATCTTCAGTGCTATTGCCATATCCGATCCTAAGATAGCCCCTCTTATTATCAAACACTTCACCAGGTACTATCAAGGTTTGGTGCTTTTCAACTAATTCAACACACATGTCATATGTATTAATGTTATCAACATTTACTTTAATAAAACAAGTTGAACCACCTTTTGGTTTGACCCATGATAATAATCCCTTAGATTCTTTAATGTAATCTTCTAAAATTCCCAAATTTTTCAAGCAAATCTCATAAGACCTCTTAAGGATCGCTTTGTAATTTTCTAAAGCAACAGTTGCCAACTTGTCATCTATTGCACTAACAGAGATTGTATTATAGTCACGCTTGGAATACAATCCTTCGACAACACTTTTATCGCGAGAAACTATCCATCCCAATCTTAAACCAGCCAAGGAAAAAGCTTTTGATGTTGATGATGTCAGGATGGTTTTCTCATAACCATAATTCACGATAGACTTTGGTGTGGTTCCCTCGACTGAATGATACAAAGGACGATAAACTTCATCACACAAGACATAAATTGAATGCTTCCTGGCAATTTCAACAATTTGCTCCATTATATTGTCGTCCCAGACAATACCAGTAGGATTATTTGGGTTATTAATAATTAACAATTTGGGTGAATTTCCCTCAATCAATTTCTCCAATTGTTCAAGGTTTGGCAAGTAGTTTTCTTCATGTTTCAACCTCCAAAGGATAGCATTTTCACTACTCCCCGAGAACATGCCTGACACAGAACTCAATTGCTGATACGTAGGATCAACAATAATAACTTTGTCATTTTGATCGACTAATGTATACAAAGTCAAGAAATTTGCGCCAATTGCTCCATTGGTAATTACTATATCATCCGGACTTATCTGGGTTTCAGGTTTATCCTGCTCGTTGTAGACTTTGGAGATAGCTGCTTTCAATTCTGGAGATCCTCTAATATGACCATAGGTCAATCTCATATTCATAATATCCTCGGATAACGATTCTGCTATTTCTGGATTTGGAATCAACGAGAACAATTCATTAAAACTAAGAGATGCAGTGCAAGTTTCTGCCATATTGAATTTGATTTTTGTTTCATATTTATCCATGAATTGCTCAACCGCAAAATCTTCTTGTTTTACCATCGTTCCTATCTGAATTTGTGCTTTGAGTTATCTTTGGGTATCTTGAAAGAAAAAGTGTGAAACTGAACGCTTTTATATTATTCTTTATCTCGAGATTGTAAATTGCGCTCAAGCGGATGAAAAGAAAAAATGGAATAGGAACAAGGGGTCCAACTGCAACAACCTGAAATTCTCGTATTTATGCCAGAAAAGCGATTATTGTGTAACACTCACCAGAAAGTTACCAAAACCCTTGAAACTATATATAAACTGGTTATTACTAAAGCGGCTTGAAATAATAAAGGTTAAACAGACACTGTTTCTGTGAGGAATAGGATAATCCTTGACACGAAATGCTATATTGATGTCTATTACATAGGCTTGATGACAGATTAAATATTAGCTCATTGACAAATATCTTACTATATCCAGTCATTAGATTTCATACAAGTGGTGTCCTTTTCCTCACTATGATCCATTTAGGATCATCAACATATCTTTCCTTAGAATAAAGAGAAATGATAATTCGCGGAATTCCTGTACTCAAAATGATTTATTCTGGGCGGCACTATTCGGCCATGTAAAAATAGCACATAAACTGTCGTTAGAGGATCAATTGTATTTGGGATAATATTTTTACAGAATTTTCCGAGTGTGATATATTTTCTTTCAGGGCGAAAACCATCCTTGTTACAATCAGCTTATTGCAAATATTCTCTTCACTTATCTACTACATGATAACAAGGGTTCTTTTAATTAAACAGTATAATTTAATCTTCATGTAAGCGCACCCCATCCAATCATTTGAATAATTTTTTAGGTTAATCTCCGGTTATGTGGGGACACGGCGTTTCGAATGAATCTAATCTTGGAATTAAAAATCAAATTGTTTCCATTGTTTAAATTTGAAATGAATGTCAATAATCTACTTATCTCCGCCATTATAACTTGGACTTGACTGGCGAAATATCATTTCAAGTTAGATGTTTAGTAATTTCAGTCCAGAAATGGTTCCCATGATTTCATGTGTACTATCGATTTCTTCGCACTAAAATGAAACATCAATTATATCATCCATATGTTGCATTTTTTGAGTTGATGGAATTTTCATCCCACAATATTTTTGAATTAAGGATAAAAATAATTTTTAAATCTAATTGTTCGCTTAAAATTGCTGAAAGAAACAAAAATATTATTTACTTGAGCAAATAGGTTATTGGTTGTTTTTTTTTTTTTGCAAAAGAAGAAAAACATCAACTCAAAAAAAGGCGGTAAAAGGCCAAGAATTAGGGGAAGATACTTTCTGATGTGATAATGTAATAGTGGGTTTTACAGATAAACTGGTAGAACGTATACATTTGAATATTACGGAATGTATAGGTATACATCATTTAGGAAGTTAGTTATAGAACTTGTTGAATTACCCAATTGTCCAATATATTTTAACCCCGCCTAGAAATGAGTAGACATATTGGCAAAATCTCGTTACTTATAAGTGTATGACGTATGCTCAGATTTTTTTTTGTTAATTGCTGGGTACCTATTGGGACTTGAACTTTTAAGCTACAGCTATTAAAACCGTAGCTTCAATTAAAGATGGAGTTAGTATCAACCACGACATTTCTTTCAACTTGGGAAAAGCCCAGCTACCATTACCAATCAACTTAAAAATGTAATCTTTCTAGTTCAAGTACTGAAAACGCAATTTTCAAAATATGGATATATGTCATATGGAAATATGTCATATGTCATCTGCAAATGGTTTTTTTATTGTCTTCGAAATTTCTTGGTTAACATTATTTTCGGTTGGGAACACCAGACACCTAGCTGCGAATTCTTCTTGATATGAATGCCTAGAGGATACATATATCCGGTTAAGGAATCTCTTGTAAGAAATAGTTTATCGCTATACAAAGTTTGACTTGGTAGGTCATCCCCCCATAATTTATTCCCCGCTGTGCCATTAGAGAAATCCGTGGAAAATTACAAGCAATTATCCCAGGCAAGGACCAACAAAATATTCACATCTTCATATTATAAATGGGTTTTTCCTTTCATACGGCAAGAGTGAAAGAGCGATGATAATTAATGGATCTGGGTTTTTCTTAACTTCTTAGCTACGGATTCATATCTCCTGCAAGCAATTTCTTGGATTTG
Organism: Hemisphaericaspora haegerdaliae; assembly: GCA_001655755.1. NCBI lineage: Eukaryota > Fungi > Ascomycota > Pichiomycetes > Serinales > Debaryomycetaceae > Hemisphaericaspora > Hemisphaericaspora haegerdaliae. The sequence continues at coordinate 16,236 of LQHL01001612.1, forward strand.
CAGACTGAATGTAGTCATGTTTTTGAAAGATATACACATGATAACTATCTATCAATTCTACATTTGGCAATTTCGTTGATTAAATACAGGGATATTTCGAATTCTGAACTATGAATAATTTTAAAGAAATGATGAAATATAACAACCTTTCTCTCTAACAGAGAATGGACGATAATGGTTAGAGGATGCGTGAAATGGGTTGTACTGTTCAAGGGGGGCGGGTGGAATCTATTCGATTTTATAGACTCGGTTCAAAATAATTTCAAAAATGCCCCCCTCCTTTTTCTTAGCCTTTGCTCTAAAGTCTTGGCTCCAACACGTTTTGATAGTCTTTTGGTAGTCTTTTGATAGTCTTTTGTAGGTATTTGTTCATTCAGTCAGCAGTTGTGTTGTAGGTGGTTGAATACTGAAAGCTTCTCCTAGGTAACTACCAGGAAATCAAACTTGTTTGTAATGGAAAGCCTGCAAATATACTACTTAGCGCAAATTGCTGCATTATGAACATATGGGTATGAATTTCTTGTTTGATGATGAACATCTCAAAAAGCTTGCAGAATAAATAGTCCCAGAAAAAAAGGTTTTATTTTCCTGTTTCTTTATGTTAAATGTACCGTGTACAAGAAAAAGATCTAGCTAAGAAATAATCAAATCGTTCTCTTCTGCAAATATACAAAGAGATCCAGTAATTTTGAATATACCCTACTTCCAAATTCTTGTCAGAATGTTTATTTGTTTCTTCGATTACCTAGTTAGGACATGACACCTGATTTTTTGAACAAGGCAAAGCCTTCTCGTGTTGCAAAATATGGACACAAAAAAATATGTGAGCAGCCTAACAAACGGAATTCTAAAGAGGCGATTATTGTTTTCCAAGGCGAAGTTTTATAATACAAGCAATCCAGACTCTGCATTACTAAAATTTCGCCTTACCACCATGTGTTGCAAACACGGTAGAGATGCAAAGGTTAAGATAATGTTGCATTTTGATCTTTCGATCTAAATTATTTTTTATGTATCTATGCAATTATTTTTTACGAAGATTTTCTTCTCCAAGCTTGTTGAAAAAATATCGTTCAATTCCTTGCTAAATCGACCTTTTTTTGTCATTTGCACACAAATGATGTGTTCCTATGACACTATTATTGGTGATTAACACACACTGACATAAGAAAAGAATTTAGAAATAAGTGTAAAAGATCTTTTGATGACATCAGGTTTTTCTTCAATTATTTGCTTGTCATTTATCGAATATATATCAACCGTTCTGTACCCTTTTAAATATTGAGATTAAAACGTACCCTCCTTCAGATTCTTTTTCTCACTACTGCCAAATCTTTTAACGGGGATCTATACAAAGAAGAGTTCATTGTTGACGATCCTATACTACAATTCACTCACTATTCCAATTTCCCATTAGCCACATTAAGAATAGGGGACAATAGAATCAATTCGAAACCTTGTTTATTTAGAGTGTGATTTTCAACTCCAATAAACTAAGCGGTATTTACTATTCCAAACCACAACCCTTTCACTGAGAACATTCTACTAATCTAAAGAATATTCTAGATCAGTCAACGTCAATAAGATTAAAATTAAACCTTATTCACTTGAAGCTTATTTCAAAATTTTGAAAATTTAAAAAAGTCAGTGTAATCCTCAACCTTTTTCATTTTATCTAAGTTGCAATCTTGTTGCAATCAAACTAAGGAGGAATTCTATACTAGTGATATTGATTTCAAGTTTCAATTTGGAGATATAATTTAAAATTTCCTTTCAGTATTTTAATTTGAAATCTTAAATTGGTTTTTCAAATCTTAATCCTTTCTAAGTTTAGAATATCATCAAAAAGTCAAATCAAATTAACTTTATTTTTCCATTAAACATTAGGATTGACGGGTATAAATTCATTTCAGATTCATAGTACTGAAACGAAAGAAAGAAAAAAAGTGAACGAAAAATAATTCAGACATAAACTTAAAACAGACAGACAATTTATTTTTTTTAACAATTTATATAAGAGAACTGAATCTTACAACTTGTGACAGGAAAAAAAAAGCACAACCTTCAAATTTCTTAATCTTTGCACTGTTCAAACATTAGCCTTTGCAATTCAACTGATTGATTAGACAATCAATCTATTCAAAGTCAATTCTATTTAGAATATCGTGCTATAACGAAAATAACATTTATTACAATTATATTTAATATCATTGTGTTCTATTGCAGGGCAATATTAACATTACAATAACATTTTAAACCAGAGAGATGGACCAAACATCAAACAAAGACAGATTGGAAGATCTAGCCTCACTTTTCCTACCGGATATTTTACATCCCCTACAATCTGGCGGGAATACACCCACTAACCAATCTAACCCAAACACTAACGCAAATGCTTCTTCTACTAATCCATCATCAGCTGTCAAAGAAGAAGAGTACGAGGGGATCAGTCCGGAGTTCAACTTGTTAGCCCGAGAAAATTTATCCAGTAGTACAAACACTCCACCTACTGTAACCAACAATAATAGCTTCCAGGACTTCTTGAGTAATAATAATTTTATTAATAGGGCAAGCGCATCTATGATACCATACAATCTGATGTCAATGATACCTAATGATGGGATAAATGCCAATCCACAAGGTGCTGAGCAACAATATTCTCATGTTAGTCATTATGCTCCTTTCATACCGTATGAGGCTAATGCTGGAATGGCTCTGCATCATCATATGTCGTTGTTCAACCAACCATATCAACAAATGTTTCAACCACAGCAGTCAAGCAGTCAAATATCACCACTGCCTATCCCACAAGGTCAGAATCAAAACCAACAACTGCAACAAACACTACAACAATATGGAGCTTACCAATACCCGTCAACAATACCAACTTCATTGTCTTCGGCATATCTTAATAATTTAGGATCCAATTGGTACCCTAGCAATAATAGTAGTTCTGCTAATTTTGATAATCTTATGA